>VZTF01004847.1:34654-109985 GCA_013397755.1 Cnemophilus loriae | reverse complement strand
GCAAAGATCTATATTCTTAAATAATATGGTTGGTAATTCATTTTTATAATTTTATTTTGCTTTTTTTTTTGTTCTTTAGCAAAGAAAATTAGTAATGTTATGTTATTATATGCATTTAGTTTGTCTCCTTCTTTCTACTCAAAAGAAAATAATTTACAAAAGGTTAAATTATTTATCAAAACAAATTACTGTTTTCAGATTTCAGTAAAAGCACACACTAGGGTAAATGGACCCATTAGGAGGAGGATGAAAAATCCTTTTTAAATATAATTCCGCATGAATTCAGACAGAGTCATCAGACAGAGCCAAAGATATTTTATATCTCCCAGTTATAGGGCAAAGTCTAAAGCTGTGCAGTCCTTCCTAGCCTCTCATGCAAGAACTAGTTTAGGATTCTGCTGTCCTTCAGAGAACTACAAATATTTTCTTCTGTTTTAATTAATTCATATTTTTGTATTTTCAGCTTCCATCTTTGCTAAAAAAAAAAAAAAAAACCTGAAAAATTTGTTTGTATTCCACTGAATCTATTAGACTTTGGCACCGATTTGAATGATTGTAAAGAGAGACCTCCAACTGGGAACATTTTATGCCTATTTAGACGGCAGTTTCACACTGTTAGAACAGTGATTGTTAAGGGACCTAAGCAAGGAAGCACACAATGCTCCTAAGCTTGGCATGAAATAACAGGACAGTCAACATTTAAATCCTAGCAAGTCCCTTGCAGGCATTTACCCTTATAATCTTTGATTCCTATTGTATGATAATTATGATAAGTACTCTCTGCAGTGTAGGCACATTAAATGCAGACAAAGATAAGTTTCAAAACAGAATTATCAGTATAAAATAGAGAACAATAAAGGGGCAATGAGTCAAGACTGTGAAATCTAGGCTTGCATTGATTTAGAAGATAGAATTGCCTCCACCTGGGACTGAAAATCTGTAATATCTGTATTCAAAAACCAACAGAAAGAAGAGCATAAAAAAATACTTTTGAATGCCTGAGATGCTTCAGGAAATTAATTTTGAAAAATTGTCTATCATTTTAAAAATGTATTAATTTTATACTCTTTCATTTAATAATTCATGCAATTGATCTATATAGGGTGATACTGGTTCCCCCTTGTCTAATTACCTAATGCTGAGAGTGACTAATATTGGAAAATTATGAAGACAACGTAAGATATATTATTTCTACAAAACGAACCTTCTCCTCATGCCCTTCTGCTTAGCAATAACCAGAAATCTCTCTCTCCTACTTTACTGAAAATCTGGGTCTCATGTAAGCCTGATTATCCCTTAAGGCTCATCCCTCCTAGCCAGTAGAAATGTACATTTCCTGGGATAATTTTAGAGAAAAGCAAAAACCCTCCAGCTTGCACGTGCTTCCACTTAAAAGTTATTTTAAGTGGATTTGCTATATTTTCCTCTGTCTTTATTAATTGCTGTGTTAAGTCTTCTCATGAAAAGTATTTTTTAAGGACTTTTGCTTTTCCTGCTATCAGAAAATGATTAGTCTGCCACTGCCTGTGCTAACAAGTTGCGATCGGCGATACATGGACAATTATACACGGTTGGCACTTTAAAAGTTTATCTGTTAAAAAGAAATGTTTGTCATCACTTGACGAAATTTTGAGTAACTGGAATTGCTTGTTGCTTCTTAAAAATGCCTTAAAGCCTGAAATCTGCCAAGCAGAGATTTCCTGGCTGAGCAGGGGGAGAGGTGACTCAGCCATGTCCGTTATTACCGATTATGTCCTCATCTTGCCTGACCTGCTGGCTGAGCAGCTCCCCAGTGCCACCAGTACTTTTTTATCCATAGCAGTGATGGTGCCAGGTAGGCTTTCTGTCTACAGTGAGTGCAGCTGTTTGCATCGTGGCTTCTTCCACTCTGCAAAACACATTTTCTTTTGGGGGCAGAGGATTAAATCAGGATTGGCAAAAGCAGTCTTCTAGTTTCAGAGGCCTTTTAGTGATCTGCTCATAATCTCCACCTTAAATACGACTAGTGTTTGTTTTTAGTTTTGGTTTTTTGGGTTTTTTTTGTTCCTATTGCTATTACCATTACGTTGTTTCAGAAGAAAACCTCTTATCTCTGAGGTTTAGAGCCTTTCTTTTGAATTGCATATGGTCATTCTGTTCCCAGCTTTCTGCAGTGTTGTTTAATTTACATAGTGATCACACTCTTTAATATATATAACATTATTTATGTATCTCCGTATTTGGCTAAGTTTAAAAAAATCCATTACTTTCTTTCCCTCAGGGAGCTTTTTGGCCCCTTGGTCATCCTAATAACTCTGTGTGTCTTCCAGTTTGGATTTCTCTTTCTGAAGAATTTTACATAAGTTTCATTGAGACAGCTGATATCCCTTAGCTGTTGCACAAGTGTAACTACTGGGTTGCAGAACAGACATCAGAAAGGAGTGCAGAAAGAGAGAGACAAGAGACTCCCTCCAAACACTGCCTTTTCCAATCCTCTGGTAGTGCTGGAGGGAAAAAATGGGCAACGGTCTGCAAGATTTGATCTTTAAGAGTCTAACTAGCCAGTCCACTCCCTCCTCTCTTCTCTACGATCATTTGGATGTTCAAAGAAGATAAATGGCAATATGGGCTCTGTGCAATGACTTTCACATAGATAAAGGAACCTATGTGGAAAAATTCTTCTGTAACACACCTTCCTGTCATAATGTTTGCAGTAGCAGGACCTAGTTTAAGGTCAGCCGTGTAAAAGAATAGCACTACAAGCAAACCCCTCAAGTTTACACTTCATTATGCAGTTTGATGCTGACCATTCATAAGCTTTGAAACAAAAACAAGCCTTTTGTTGTTGAAACACTCCAGCCTTTCCACTCCTTTGAGAAGGACTGAAAAAGAATAACAATAATTTTCACTGTTTTCTGTGCTCTAATTACGGATTTTAGACACAGTTCAGTCCTTTTCATTTTGAAGACTTTATTTGTTTATTTCATTTAATGTTTCATTTAATGTAACCATACTGCTCACCAGTGTTTGTATACCAATAAATTTAACAAAAGAAGAGGTTCTAGGCTTTTTTTTTTTCTCTAAAAGCTCGACATCTTCATCACATACTTGTGTTCAGCAAAAAGCGATAGAATATTTTCTCTGTCTAAAATGCATCTGTAATTTAGATGCAAAATTTAAGATTCAAGGCACAAAGAACTTTAGGCCTAATCAAGAAATTACTATGATGGTGTGTGAATGAAGCTTGCTGGGAAGCAGTTAGTACAAGAACTGAGAAGTTTGAGCATCTCTTCCATTAAAATTCTTGCATTATCTCAGTATTGTACAAACCCAACAAAGGAAGTTGCTCAGCAATTCTAAGGAAGAAGAGCCATGATCCAGCGCTTTACTAAGTTCCTGCATAAAACTCGTCTGTAAAGCTCTGTCAAATTGCCTATTTTTTTCTTTTATTCCTTTGGCAGAAGCACATTAACTTAAAACCAAAGTAGGAATATTGCCAGCAAATCTTTTAAGGTGAAATGAGCTTGAGACTTAAAGCTAAAATTATTAGTAGTGTGGGGCTTAATGCAAATTATACACATTAGTTTGAATGTCTGACGAACCACTAAATGTTTTACATAATAATTTTGTTACACCTGTACCATTTAATTACCACTTTCTTATCAATAGTCTGCTCAGGGTATACATTTAGCTGCTTGCCAGACAAGGTCCTTCTATACAAAAAGACTTTAAGACAAGGATTTCCAGATGTGCCCAAGGGAACTAGACATCTGGCTTTGAATGATCGTGAATCTTAAAGAACTAAAATGTTTCTGTAAAGGATTGCAGAACCCACTTTCATTTTTATTCTCGTAGTGCTTAGAAACCTCACTTGTGCTGGCTGTTAAGCACATAAAAATGGTACTAAAAAGCCTTAACGACAACTGCAATTAAACGCTTTTTTTTGTGTAAAGCAATATATGATATGACTGTACCTCTAGTTCAGAAGTGGTTTAATCTCTTGGGGAAGAGTGGAGTTTTCTATGAAGGCTTCGTGAACCACAACTGGTCATGCATGCAGTACAGAGCAAGACAAAGGCTGTACTACGGCAGGGAGAGACTAATGGAGGAGGTGAAGGAGAAAGTGGTAAGAAAGCAGTGAAAGGAAATTAATTTTCTGATTCAGTATCCAAGGGAAAACTCTTGCTTTCATTTGTTGGTGGCAGCTGTGCGGGGAGCATAGGATACCACATGAGACCTGAACACTCCTGCTGCTCCTGCTGTTTCCAGAGAACACCTCCAACTCCTAAATGCTGACTTCTGGCTCTCCATGCATGTTTCTGGGGGAAAATCTGAAGGGAGAATTTTTATCATTTGTTACCTTACCATCTTCTGAAGAGGAAGCTTGTTTAACCCCGGGGAGTCAATTTACACCAGAAGAAACTACCATTTCATACAGGTCATATTAATTATTTTAGTATAGTTTATGAATAATTAAATAAAGATCTTGCAATTCAGAAGACGGGAACCAGAGATAGAAAGAATTAATGCATGTTGTGAGTTCTACATCTTGGGGAAAATGCTGTCTTCTATAACTTCAATATGTATTTTCAATTAAGAACAAATTTTTAATTATTTCTCTTAAAAGTATTTGTAGTCTCAAATACATCATGTAAAGTTAATTTTGCAGTTGTTTAAAAAGTGCCCATGAAAGACTAGCATTTTCAAACCAACTTAGATAAAATTGTGTGATGTAGAAGCAATTTACACTTTTTAATAACTACATTGTTCTTGTAGAAAGAGATTGTCATATTCCCTGACAGCCAATTTTCTAGTGATGAATTGTCTAAAACCCATTCTTTCTGATATTTTTAGTAAGTAGATGAATAAGTGGTAAGCTAATTTTTCTGTTTTTCTTCACAGATCAAAGGATTCTTTTAATTATATTTCATACCAGTGTTATAGATAAGCATATGACTGCAAGAAACAATAGCCATGTTACACTGTTAGAACAGTAACTCTGTCTCTTGTTGTTTAGAGTGATTGCTTTCTTATTTGTTTAATTCTGTTATTTGTTCATGCAAGGCATGGACCAATGACCATGGAAATCAGTGAGAAAATCCCTGCCAATTTCACAGTTTTTGTAACAAAACATAACGCCAAAACTTTTTTTCCTACATATAAATACTTTGGGTTTTTTCTTAATTTTAAAATACTTTTTGTTCCACTCTGCCTAAAGGATAAAGCATCTATAAAAGCCTTGTTACAGGGAAATGATTTCTTTCAGAAGAAAATCTTAATCTGTGGACCTCATCTCATTGTCTGCTGATATATTCTGTTCATGTTAACTCCTTTTTCAGTAAAGTCCAGTTAAGTAAAGTAACTGCAAAATTTATACAGAAGGAGTAACAAGTATATAAGACACTGACTTGTGTCCTGAATGAGACAAATTGTAGAGTGAAAACTTATGTTGGTTTTTTTTCCTATCTCTTTCTCCTAGAGGTACAAAAGTTATGAATGCATGAAACCAAACACAATCCTTGCCTGTTGAAAGTGTTGGATGTCCTTTTCTCAGCATCTGCATACTTGCTGAACTGTAGAGGGCTGAAGCATAACCCTGCTCCATAACTCTCCCTGGAATACTTGGGTTAATTGTGGACCCACTGGTGTGACAGTCACCTGCTGAGGAGCACTGCACATAATTTCTGCTGTTCTTTTTCTTCCAGGCTCTTTTGGGCAAGATGGGAAGCCACTTTTTTCCTTCCTGCTTCAGGTAGTGCCATGAAAGTAATCTGTATGCCATGGGGCAAAAAAGAGAGAATTTGCGTGGGTAGAAAATGTCACTCCATTACCTGCTGCTTTTGAAACATATTATCACTTTCTGGCAGTCTTAGACATTTTTGAACAATACAGTCCTGGAAGGATGGAAACAATAGCCAGTTTGGAAGGTGGAGCAGTAACTGGGAAGTGAATATGAGGACTGAGTGTCCCCTCAGGATGTAATAAAACAGAATCTGAATGCACACAGCAGCTGGGAGGTTCTCAGGCCCATAGCATGAATGTAGTGTTTTGGGTTTTGTAGGAGTCCCATATTTATTACAAATTTTTCCTTTTGGCTCTGGCCAGTGTGACTTCTGACTAGCCTGTGCAAAACTGGGATTTCACAGGAAATGAATAATAGTGATTCTGGACCCTTTTTTATCTCTCCTCTGCCAGCGAAATGTGACATCAGTTTATAAAATGACACCTGTGTTGAAAAATGAGGCAATCTACCTGATTAGAGTATGCACAGCTACATTTAGCATAACATCATAATATAGAAAACTATAAGCATCTATTGAATGGTAGCATTAGGATTCTGTTTATGGACATTATCGCACAGTATTAAGTGCATTTCTTTAAACTAGCAAACTGTCTACATGCCTAATATTTTTATGAGGAACACGTTGAGAAAATTCAACCAACTTCATCTCACAATATTTAGATATTTTAATATCTATGTACAGGCTACTAGATCATGCATTCTGATTTACAGCCAAGACATAAGACCTCAAATTTAGGTGTCATCCAAAAGCCTGACAACAGCACATATTTCTGTCTCATGAAACCGCCAAAACGCCCTCATTAGGGATATCTTATGTATCAGCTTCGCTCTGTGGGTAACAAGGAACTACTTGTAGGGGTTTAACTTCAAAGTCTCTGTTTCACAAATAAATCTGCCCATAAATAAATTTTATACCAGTGTCAGAGAACCTCTGGGGCATTACAACACTCTCCTGCACTGTGCGGTTAATTTCTATTTCAAATATACTGGGGTTCTTTAAAGACGCTTATTTAGATTGTTCCTGTTTATTTGGAGCATTACAACATGTATTGGCCAAAAGATCAGTATGTGGCTCTGAAACAAGTCTATCAAAAGCTTGTTTGTACAAAGCACCAGATAGGCAGAATTTGCTGCATAAAATGCTGCACTAGTAAACTACCACTGTTCCAAGCAAAGAGAAACCAGGAGCACTTCCAAATTTTTTCACTTATTCTGGTATCTTAATTTTTTTACTTGATCTTAATATTCTTGACTACAGTTCAGGGGAAAAGTTGAACCTACTTGCAATCAGCCTCTTCTCTCCTGCATGCTGAAATCACAGTATTTGCTCTACTAGTGCCTGGTAATTACATTTATACTGTGCCTTTCACTGCTGTGTGTCAGACCAAGCCAATGACTATTGGAGTCAGCCACTCAAAAAATAATAAAGATCTCAATTATGATGATGGGATCTACATGTGAAAGGAAAATGCATAACTATTTTGCCAAGTGGAGATAAAGAATAGATATTTATGATCACTGCTGCCACCTAATTGCTCTGGAAAGACACTGATTTTAAGAGCTCTCCATGGCTGTGCATCCAGCCATCAGTCAATGTAATCCCTCAGTGGAATAGTCATATATCACATTAACAGTACATGGTACACTTTTGAGGAATGTAACACACCACACACATGTCAATTAGTTAATTCCCCAAACTACACTCCAGGGCACTATGCCCTGGGAATTAACCATTATTCTCCTGGTTTAGGGTTAAATAAACTGAACAAAAGCAAACAGCATCTCATGCAAAGTCAGCGAGCTAGCCAGGAATTGAGTCTTAGAATCTAGATTTTTAATCATACCTTACTAATCAAAACATACTAATGCCAGTTATTGGTCTTAATTACCAGTGTGTTTATTTAGTTACTTACCTTTTCAGAAATATAGAGTTAAGAAACCATGTGTAGATGACTTTCAAATACCTCTTAGAGCATAAACCACTTTTTGGTTACATTTGTTTTTACTGCTGCATCATGTCTAGTGTATACTAGAGCTTTGCTTCAATCTGTAATCACTGGGAATTTTCAGGCTTCCACTGTATTGCCCAGCATCTTGTATTATTTAAATATGTCCTGTAGACCATATCTCTGCTAAGAACTTTACCAACATAATTTAGACTATTTTAAAACATTGATGTTCAGTATGAACTGATATGCAATAGTGTTTGGAGTTTATGACAGAGTCCTTAATGTGAGCATTTGTTATCCCATATAGTTTTTAAAATGAAAGAAATGATACACACACTGAAGACAATTTTTACATAGTGTCTGAAACAAAACAAAACCAAGGGAAGCAAAATTATTAAAATAAAATAAAATAAAATAATAAAATAATAAAATAAAATGAGTTATTGAAGTTATTGGCACGTGTGTAAACGTTTAAAGGTCTTTTACAGGAGACATTTTTATCTTTCATCATTAGATGCAAGTTCATGTTTCCTCCAACCATGTCTTACCTTCTGGGCCTTATCCAAAGTCTACGGTGGTTAGCGAGTGTGTAAAAGTTTGGACGATTGAAGTAAGGTATGGAAATTCAGGGAAATATCTGTTTTCTCTTTATGCTGTCTGGTTGATGTTATGAAAATGCTGAAGATGCTGAAGTCAACTGAATACCACACAGATAATCTGAGCTAGACAGGAAAAAGCAGGGAAAACCATGTCTGATAACCTCGGTTTCGTAAAAGCTAGGCTTTGTACCTAAGCGTTGGAAATCTGTGTTGATTGGGAAGCAATAAGCTTTTTCACAGAACATTTCGTCCCCAAAGACAGGGGGAAAAAAACATAGTCTGAAGACATTTCTTCCTATTTAATACAGAGGGACAACCAACGACCTAGCTTTCATGACACATCGGATGTCTAGAATCCTAAGTGGAGGAGATTAGTTTGATTTGTCTTTTCATTGACTTCAATGGCTTTTAGCTTCCAGAAGACAACCAAGTAAATAATAAAAGAAGTATTTTTCTTTCTTTTGGTCCTAAGACTCAAACTCTGGATCCTCAAAGTGTTTCTACTGGCATAAAATAACATATAACTAAATGCCTATGTGTTTCTATGAAAGATCATGTTATTTCTAACATACTCAGAAAACTGGAATAAGCATCCTTTTACTATGATTCAGTGTCTGACTGAACACATGACTGTTAAAGAGATATTTAGAAATTTCCCCTTTCACAGGAAGAGGATTTTGTCAGGTCACAGAAATAGATCATGGAAATCAAAAGCTATGTTTTTATGAGCAACCAAAACAACTAAAGACTCTGCCACCAAGAGGGAAGATTTTCCATCTTTTCCCTTCGCAAGCCATACCTTCCTGCACCACAAAAAGTCCCATTCATGCTGTCCTGTCAGCTCCCTGAACCTAACTTTGAAAAGTGTTACAAGCCTCAATGACATCCATTTCTCCAATTCCCTTTTCCCTTTTTCAATAGATTTGCTCTTAGGGGACACTGACAGGCACCAGGTTCATAAAATAAGAATGGGGGAGTGGAACGAAGAGAAGAAGAGAGAGGAGAAAAGAGAGGAATAAAATCTAGTTTAGGTAGTTGCAAACTCTTAAACCAGTTTACTGTACAAGTGCTGGTGCTGGTAATCATGGATTTCTACTTGTAGATGAAACAGCTCTGAATGTGAAAAGATAAGAGGAATATGCTTACAGAGTATTGGGAGACTTCCAGTTTGAAAAATCAACTCTTCACATGATAAGATGCAGACAGAACTTTATTTTAAACACGATGCGAAATATCTGTCATACTGAGTTGGGGAAAGCCCACACTTAACTAGTAAAAATGAACAAAGTTAGCAGAAGTGATATGACTTCCGGGTTAATATTTTAAAGGCATTTCTCTTCTTATCATTGTGGCACTATTTGACCAGGGGCAATAACGCTCAAACTGTTTTCAGTCTCTGGTTATACTTTAATATGACTGTTGCAATCAGTGAACACAACTTCAAAGAGTTTTACAGGCATTAAAAGACTAATCCTGCTCCTTGTCATTGTGTTCTGTGATCACTTCTTTATGCTGGGGATCGGGGCAGCAAAATCATAGCCTGGGTCCAGTGCCATTGTTCAGACTGAGCAGCCCCATTCTCCACCTTTTGACTTCTGCACTACCACTAGGAAGTGGGCACAAGGTGCAGTAGAAGAGCTCTGATGTGTTTCCTTATACTGTTCTACTGTTGGGATGTTGAAGGTGATTTAAAGGCATTTTCTCTCAGAAGAAATTATCAGAATTCAAAATGGTTTTGATCTTTCTGGAGTGCAACTAACAAATAAGGGCAGGAGCTTTTAGCTGCTCACCTTATTGGCAGAGCAATTAAAGAAATTTATTCAATACTCTCCACAATTCAGAACAGTATGTATAAAAACCCCAATATAACCCCCACAACCATTGTCTCTAAAGCTTATGATGGATTGCTTTATACATCAGTACTATTCTAACATCCAATTTATAACGTTCAAAGTAAATTAAATTAAACTTTTTGCTCTCATCACCTTATGCTTAAAATCAGTATATTTTATTCCCAGCCAAACATATGAGTCTCCTGTTTGAAGCCAAGCTTGTATTCTCTACCTGAGGGATTTACTCAAAAATCAAGAGTTTGGGGAGACAGTGAGATAAGTGCATTATCTTTAGAAAGCATATATTACCTTCTAGTAACTGCAGAAAAGCATTTTTAGAGTTCACATATCTTGTTTCTATTCATATTTGTTAAAGGGGTTATTTATTTAGAGGGTATTTATGCAGTCTGCTGCTGCAAAGAGGATAAAGTTTGGTTTCTTATCTATGATTACATTTTTGTGTGTTGAGTTAGCAATTTGTAGGTTAGTATCTGCTGCCTTATCAGTAATATTTTTATTTATGTTATTGAAATTAAGGTTATTATCAAATCTGTTAAACATTCCATGCACATGTATATAGTTGGCAGAGAGAAAAATATTCATTTGAAGGAAATGAGTAACTGAAAAAGAGCATAAAAGGAAGAGAATTCCTAGTCTAACACTATTACATATGTTTTGGATTTTGGAATGAAAAAAGAGAGAAAACAAATCCTGTGCTTCAGTTTTCCTCTCTTTATTTCTGATTTTAGAGAGAAAAATTAGTATACCTGCTTAAATGTGGTGAGAGAAAAAGGACTTCACCATGGTGATCTTACGTGCCTATCATTAAAAGTACCATGGGAAAATCTAAGAAGAAGGTAGATTTGCACAACTGACCAAAAGATGTTATGAAAACAGAACCATTAACTTGGAAATGCAGAGGCACAAGAAAACTGTAATTTATTGTCTTGAGTGTTTTTTTTTTTGTAATGAAGAGGTTCTAGAAAGGCTTCAAAACTTATCATATGTGGTCTAGTCAATATTTATTGTGAAAATACCTGAGGCTTTCCTACTAACTTAACGGAAGTATGCAGACTATCACAATAATTACCACTTGCTGTGAGTAGAAATTTGACTGAAAATGCATTAGAGAGAAAAAGAAGACAAGTTTTT
Organism: Cnemophilus loriae; assembly: GCA_013397755.1. Classification (NCBI taxonomy): domain Eukaryota; kingdom Metazoa; phylum Chordata; class Aves; order Passeriformes; family Corvidae; genus Cnemophilus; species Cnemophilus loriae. Next base: position 98,671 of record VZTF01004847.1, on the reverse strand, counting down.
AGCTCTCATCCTCATTTTTCTCAAACCCTCAGGTGTTTGGATTTCACAGGAAGAAAAACCAGATCTCATTACATCCAGTTTTTGATATTTTGTCATCCAGTTAGGGGAATAAACATGTACCCTGGATTAGGCAAGGGCCATCAACGTAGTGTGTAGGTGGAACTGGTAAATCCCCTGTGGGTTCCCTTACAGCAGTGCTAAGCAGTGTCATATCACTTCACTAAGCAGCTTTAGGAGGCTTGTGTACTCAGCAAAGCCAAGGCATATTACTCGGAATTGCTGAAGAAGTACTTTTACTCAGTAAGTCTAAGTATCTCTTTGTTTTATAACTACAGCAGCAACGTGCCTTTCTTTGCAGGAGCAGATTTTCATTTCTTAATGCCCCCTTATAGCAGGTTTAGCACACAGTAGTTATACACCCATCTCTTTGAGCTTAGGGACAGTTGTGCACACAGTGGGAAGAGTTACCAGCAGCAGTTTACAGTAGAGGTAAAGGTACTCTTGCTGTCTTTGCTGATATAAATATTGAAGATGTATTAGCACTACATCTTCCCTAGGAAACCCAAACCCTTTCTTTTGTGTTAGAGCCTCAACACCTTCAGTACTCCAGAACTATAGCAAGAAGGATATATTTTCCCCAGAAAGTTAAAGATATGATTCTTGCTTTCTGTTGATGGTTCCCTGTATATTTCACTGGGTTTCACATCACTCTGAACATAACAGTAATACCTTTCTCCACACATTGTTCTCACTATTAATTCTTAGTGAGACGGGTGCAACTCCTGCTTAATCAGTTGATTAGCATACAGCTGATGCTCTGATAGAGCCCACTGCAACCAGCATTAAATTGCTAACTTGGCACAAGTTCAGCATCCAAAGGATCAAATTCTCACCTTCTCAGCAGCTGTCAAAAGAAAAATAAATCATATAGAGGTGTCTGATGAAGAGGCAGACTGTTTTGAAATACATCTAAACAACATATTTAAACAAATGTACACACAGAGTTAAATGTACTATTAGTACACAAAGAATCAGCAAAACCCAGAATTGATTATACCTTTTAATGCAGGAATATTGAATTAAATGGCCTTATTTGGCTTGACAGCTTCAGCTCGAGGTAGGTCTGTAGTTCACACAAGTTGATTCATCAATATTTATGTTAAAATGGGAAAGGGGTAAAACTGGAAAGTTACCTAGAGTATTTGAGAAAAATTTACTGCATCGTTCAGTATGAAGCAGATACATTACCTAGATGTATTATTAGAAAATGGGAAGAATTTATTTGTTGCCACAGAGACAGAAATAACCTGCCTGATATAAAAGCTCTCTCAAATCTCTTCTGAGGAGATATCTCACTCTCATGCATCCAATTTATTAAACATATGTAAAATCATAGTACATCATAGGAAATTTGAGAATGAAATGAACGAGATGGGTTGACAGTTTTCTATCAGGAAGATTCAATAGAGAGGAAATCATGGAAGCAAACATTAAAGCATTAAAGAAACCACATAAATCTCTATTAAGGACATCTCTATGCCTAGCTTATAACACTAGTCAGAGAGTTAAAAAAATACAGGGAAATCATGCATAGGGAAAAATTACGATAAATCCTGACAAATGATTGCCTATTCTGGCCAATTTTTAGAACACTTACCAGGAATTAGAACAGCAATTTTGGCATACCTTAGTGCTAGAACGTGATGTATTGTTAGTTAGTCTGTTATACACAGCCTGCCATGTGAATACCATGGTCTCCTTTGATCTGGTTCACCATCCAGCAGAAAACTAGCAGAAGACAGTTATTTCATGATAGCAAGCACAGGTACTGAAATTGCTGGCTTCTTTGTAGGACCCCCTTAAAAAATTTAATATGCTACCTAGCATACCTGTCCAAAGCTTGAGTCATTATCCTTCCCGGAAAAACACTATACGAATTAATTTCTCAAACCTTCCTTCTAATGGGCCAGGGGATAGCTTTCACATCTTCAAGTGTCCTAGATGAAGCTGGAGTTTGTTTGCCTCTTTAATGTTTGGATTGGTGGGTTTTTTGGATTGTTTTGGGAGGGGGTTTGTTTTGATGGAAGGAATCACTGAAATAGATCATGAGTCTGATGGATTTTAATTCAGACGCAGACTCTGTGGACACCAAAAAACTACTGGTGTTGTCTGGCTGAATTTCCTAGGAAGCAGTCCAAGAGTAGATGAAGCCTGCACTTACAGTTTCATCATAGCATTTAATCTTAATGTTTTGTGCTAGGGACAGTACTTCCCAATAAACTATAGTACAGTGAGGTTATGCTAATTAAGTGGAAGTGGATTTCGTGTTTGATCAGACTGTATCTGGTTGATCTGTGATGGGGATGACAGCAACAGTAATCTAATCTCATCCACCAAACCATCTGGTATTTCTAATGTGTTTATTGTGCTGTTGTATATACATCATCAATCATGGATGTAAAATATGTAAAGACTGCAAACATAAATAAGGGATGACATATTAATTGAGCAACATGCAAATTGCTACATTTACAGTGCTGGGAAGTGGGTGCTCTAGGGAACTTCTCATTACAGATCAGCTGCTGATATGCAGCTATTAACACCCAGCTGCTTGCTTCTGCCACGGAGAGCTTTGTGGTGACTGCAGTGAAAAAAATCTTTGCCAGACACTTAAATGTGGTTCTGGAAAACAGTTTCAAGGAGACGGATGAAACGGGGTCCGGCACTATTTCATACACATTAAACTAATTTACTGTCTTGAAACTTGTTTTTGCAGATATCCCTCAGTTACAAAGCTGGCCAATGCGTCACTACCTTCTCTTGCTTTATTCTTTGTTACTGCCTGCTTTGGGGCATCTGCATACTCACTCAGTCTTTCTTTTCAGATAATTAGTCTTCCAAATAAGCACTGTATTGTCCCTCAAGCTTTAACTATTAAGGTCTCCTTACTGCTCTTCAGTCTTATCACCGTGTCTTATTTGGCTTTATGCACTTATCTCCCTGCTCCAGCCTTATCAGGAAATTCTTTTGTGACAAGAATTCAGGGACAGTTCTATTGCAGCTGCACTATTTTCAGCCTCTACATAATGTTATCAGCATAATGAAATCAGATGTTGGCTAGAATGGAGATCCTGATGCCTTTTTCAGGTGTTTATCTATTTTGCATACACTCCCATTTCTTCAACTTCCTAATTGAAAGGATTTGTTTCATATCTTGCTTCAACTTACATCTTTATTCGAGGGCATTTTGCTCCCTGTCAAACACTCTGACATGACCAGAAGTTTTATTTTGTACTTCCTGTATATTTTAAAACTTAAATCAGCAGGTTAAAACTATCTGATGCATAAAAATGAGAATTGCTTTAATTTCTGTTTGATTTTTATGATTCAAATGTCTTAATAACATGAAAGAAAATTTTTAAGGTTAAAAGATAGAATGCTCTTTGAATGAATGTTATGTCAAGTAGAAAAAATGTTACTTTGATTTGTATAAGCAAGTTGTTTACACAATCAAACACGCATATATACAAATTTGTAAATAGATGTATTAACTCCATCTGTCTCCCCACTTTTCCCAAGACTTCTTGTATATCATGGAAAAAACCAGTGAAAATACAGACATAAATTTCTTTGCATTCATATTCTATTTCTTGGGTGTGAGCTTGAATTCATTAGTATTTAAAAGGCAGAGCTGCATGCTAGCACATCTGAATTGTTCAAGCACAGATTTGTTTAAATCTCAGACATCTTTTTTTCTCTGGTGGACAGAAACCTTAATGAAGAAAATATTGATGAGCAAAGTAGCTGGCATACAGCATTCAACTGCCTCAGACAGAAAAGCCAAAGTTGTGAAAGGGCTGGTGCTGGCAGGTTCTTGTTCCTTGTCCCTAAAACTGCATTCCCTACATCAATTTGCAGTTTCCTTTGGCTGCACTAACAGTACTACAGACATAGGTTGTGATCGAAGCATTTGATATCTATTTCGGCAAGCACAAGATCTATCCTCGCGAATATTGTGCAACCCCAATCAGTGTCACTGAAAAAAAGATGAAAACGTAACTAGGTAGCACCTAATTTGTATTTGAGTTTCTGAGCTTAGCTTCCACTGCACCTTTCTAACATCTAAGCTTTTGAAAGCACAACATGAAAAACATTTCTGAACATAAACTGGATACTGATATCTTCCTGTGACATAATTAAACCTCAACAATTTTGTCTTTGTTAGTGTTAATGTGAATATATTATTTGTAACAATGAATTGTGCTGCCATTAAATGTTTCCAGAACTAATTAAGGAACAAAACTGAAACGTGGCATTTAACAGTGGGTGTTACCGTATTCAAGATGGTGCTGTTTTACCAAGATGTTCTATTTCACTTCTGTTTGGCAGAAAAAGAGCTAATCAATAGCTTCAGTGAACATGCAAGTGTGCATACATGCACATATTTGAGCATGGAAGGCCTAAAATAAAACTCAAAACTATACTTTTGATTAAAGGAGCAATGTTGAGCAATCTGCTAACTGTTGCAATAAAAAATGGACCTACATGTTTTCTTCGTTATTATATAAGGAACTCATTTCAGCATTCTTTACCAATTTAAGGTACATAGTGTCCAAACTGTACTATGTGTACTTCTTCTATAAAAGCATAAATTGATAATCATAATGTGTTGGGAACTTAATGAATTGAATATCCAAACAATTCCAATAGCTGTAAAGTTTTAAAACAGAATTCTTTAAAAAAAGTGCATTCTAGAAGAAAAAAAATCTCAATATGCAAAACGTTATTTAATTAGATTATTTAAAAGCATTATATGTGTAAAAATAATTGAGATATCCTGAAAGAAGCATTACTTAAGTATTTCTTAAAACATGTCAAAAGCACATTTTAGCTGCTCTGCACATCTGTAAAAACAGAGCATTTTCTTTGGTGATCTGGTAGCGATCAGGGCAAATTATTGTACCATGGGGAATTTGTATGAAATATTAATTCAATTAAGTTTTCAAAACCCTCTGAGCCATTCAGCTACTGAGTCAAAATGAGCATATTATAGGAGCAGAAATGCTGTTTTTATCATGATGCATGCAAACAGATTTCTTAAACAAATGCACTTTTTGACTCATAGATTGACTTAACAACAATATGATGATATAGACTTATTCCTCAGCCAGGAATTCCTGAAATCATTCTGTTTCCTCTGCTGTGCTATAAATGCAATTCATTGTGCTCTCAGTAAAGTTGTTAAGATGTTACATGGCCAGAGCTACTGCTCTGATTTAGGGTGCTGTGATTTGCTGGGTGTTCAAACTTGTATTGGGATGCACAGCCTTTCAATTTGGCCATTTCTCACTCGGATTAGCATATTTTTAATTTTTTTTTTAAGCTGAGTTTAGTACCCTTGAGATGCTCTATACTGAGGCTTCTATCTGCTGTCTTTCATTTTCTTGGTTCAAATGAGGAATGGAGACATAGTTTTTCTTCTGGAGCAAGTTTCCAAGGCTGTGTTAATACCTTTACCCCATATTGATATAATACAGCTCTAAGATTCAAAAATTACCGTTATAGGCCAGGCTAAAAGTCCACTTAGTCTGATTTTTCTATATACAAGAAAGGACACTTACAAATACTTCAGACAAGAAAGGAAGAAATAGAGGGCATAGAGATCACTTTTCTCTAAGATCTCATTTTATCTCTTAATAATTTTATTTTAAAAGTGCATTTTATTTTAAAAGTTTATCGCGTAGCCTTTTGCTTTTAATTGCTTCTCAAAGAAATTTTGACATGCTTTAGTAATTCATTTGCACTAGCTTGCACAAAAATTTTTATTTTTCTCATTTAAATAGGAAAAGGTTTTTTAAGTTGTTTTTTTTTTTATGCAGTGAAACCAGTTGCATGTTTTACTCTATTTATTTTTAACCGTGATGGATTTTTTTTTTGCTGAACCTTTGTAAATCTTTGTGTAATTTTACATCTTTGTACCTGTCCTCCAACTTGAAATGCGTCCTCCCTCTTGAAATGTTTAAACAGTCTCTCTGTTGACATTTACACTGTGATTACTCTATTATAAAGTGGCTATTCTGGAAGAATGAAGTGTGAACTACTGAGAACTAAGTAATTTTTTTTTTTCTTTTTGGACATCTCCACTTGCTCCGAGAATGAAAGAAAACGAAAATGTTTCTAAAGTCAAAGAAACCAATATTAAATATTAAGACAAATACCTTAATGCTAAATGATGCATATATCTCTATTTGAAAAATTAACAATAAATTCATAGACCATTAGTATTTATACTTCACAACAGAGCAGCAAGAAGTATTGCAGTTGATTCAATGTACACAGCTATGCTAGCGATCCATCCAACTTCAAAGAGAACGAACCAATGTTTAATTCCTGTGCTCCTGTGTGGTTCCAGGGCCATGGGTGTACACTGCACATTTGCTAGCAAGGAAGCTCGCATCTCTTGCTGGCACTAAGCATTCGCTGCCCATGCACTGGGGGTAACTGCTGAGAGCCTGACCCAGGGGCTGTGCCTGGGGCTGTCTCCGTGGCTCCTCAGTGTGTAATTCCCACCATGGGCCTGCCAGGAGTTAACAATTTGCGAGAGCACCAGTGCTGACCTTGTATGTGCACTGCTAGCCCAGTCTGGATTGATCAGCACAAACCACAACCAACCTGCAAAAGTTCAAGAAGGTTTTAGCAAAGATAGTCTTCTGTTGCTTGTGCAAATGTCTGTACTTCCTTCAGCAATTTCCCTCAGGTGCAAAGGTTCTTCATTGTTCATCCTGCCATTGCATTGCAATTGCTACATTTTTATAATATTTTATGCCTGAGTACTTCAATATTTTTTAATATAAAACTATCTTTTTCTGAGCAAACTTTTTTACAAAGCTATTCAAGCTGTATACAGAATTGATTCTGAAGATGTTATTTTTGCCATATTTTGAACCTTATTTAAACTGAATATCTGTTAAATGCAACAAAGGACAGTAATGATAAATGTAATGGCATAAACTCCTTGTGAGGAGCTGACCATCTGACTGTAAAAGTATTAACATCAATGGTACAGAAATCTAATTTACATATGATTCTAGATTTTTTTTTTAAATATATATTTTGAGTAGGTTACAAGTTCAAAATAATACTTTAAAATGGCTAAAATGAATAAAATACTTTGACAGATGGAGTCACTACCTGTATTTGCTTCTTATCTATCTAAAATCCGTCTTCTCAGCCTTGGATTCATATCACATAAGCTTACATAATCAACCGTAGTGACTCAATTAAGAACATATTCTCTCTAGTGTCCTTACACAGTCAACAAAACAGGCTTATAACCTTCAGAAGAGTATTCAAAGAACTTGTTAATTTCCTTCGAAGCTGGCACTTGGTAACTACTGGTCACTGAGGAAACTGTGACTTGCAGAGAAGGCCATGCTGTACTCAAGGCAGCACAGGAGAATGCCTGTTTCTAAATAGGAAGAATGGAACAATAAAGTCTAAAATAATATGAAAAGCCTTGTTGCTAAACTTGTTTATTTTAAATGGCTTTGAACAATTTACATACATTTCTCCAGTATATTTCCACACTGATTATTTCAGAAAACCAGAAGAGATTCAACTATGGTATGAGTTCTAATGCAGGCGTATTCAAACTCAAAATCCTTATAGGAGAGAACGACCTTTACTATATCTTCGAACTGTAGAAAATGAAAATGACACAAAAATGAGGATGGTACAGAAAACAAAACTTAAAGGGTAAGTTGAATTTCCAACATATAAGCACTGGAGACTGTTTAAAATAATAGTAATATTAGCAAACAGAAATCATCAAAGGAAAAAGTCACTGAAAGGGAAAAATAAACAGTAAATGTCTCAGTAAAAAAAGGTGAATAGAGGCAGAAAGATATCCTTCAACAAATAGAAATTGTGTTCAAACAAAGAAAACACGATAGACGAGGTGTTCTGGAAAAGTAACCATAAAACTGGTATAATAAAAATTATTTTAAAAAATTTGCATAAAATCATGCTAAAGGTTGAAAAAATAAAAATATTTTTTATATATCTGACTGCAGTAAATGCAGAGAGACAGATGCCTCTGAAGAACAATCCAGAAAACACACATCTTCAGTGTACTTTGAGAATGAGAGAGATCAGTAGCATCCTTCTCTGGGACTGACATGCCTGAACCATCTATTGAAAATAGAAAATAGAAATAGAAATCCTGTCTAAGAAGAAAAACAGCAAGGAGTCAATCACCTTAGAGGTGATAGCTGCTGCAGAGCATTCCTCTGTCAGGAATGGAAGAAGGTTTTGCTGTTAGTCCTTTCTGAATAATAAGTCATGATTATTGCACCTGCTTAGAACATGAGATTTGAACTTAAATGCTTTTCCAGACCGCAGACTGAAATCCATAGAGGGTTTTCTCTGCTGGCTTGTAGTCAGGGCATTTGAAGATCAGGGGAAAGACAGTGGTTTCTGGCAACTTTCTTGGGTGCCTCCTGCTTCTCAACCTCTGCATTTCACGAACCCCATTTGCCATCCTGGGACTCAGAGTCACCTACACCTCCCCTTGGGGCAGTGAGAAGGAAAGGAGGAGGAAAGAAGTGTGACATGGGGGAAGAACTGGAAGATCCTGTGAGATATGAAGGCTTTCTGGTCATGCAACTGTTAGGGTGAGATTGTGGAGGTAGATCCCGTTTACTGTTCCTGAGAGAGGTATGCAAACTGCACAGCTTGAGGGTCCTGTCTGCTGGTTGTAGCAACTGGAACAGACACTGTGTAACCAAAATAAATGATCTTATAATCATTTATAAGATTATAATTCCCCATAATGCTTTGCACCATAATTCCTTGCTGCTGTATATGTCTATGCACTGTCTGCAATAAGAGCCCAGTGGAGTTCAATTACTGCCTTTTCTTGGTTGTCAACCAAGACTTCACATGTTCATAAATGTATAATAATTTTTTTCATTATATGTATAGTAAATTTTGTGTTTGAGTTCTTGCTAGAATACAGTTTGAAGTTTTTCAGTGACCAGACTATTTTGACAATATTTGTTTGGACTGGTATCAGATACTACCATGACTCCTTATTAAAACTAAAAGTGGCTGCCCTAACAATGTTTCAAACAGAGCTCAGCTAGCCGATTGTTGCTGCAATAGTTTTATAACTATTTCAAAGTAAGTCTCCCAATTAATGTAATTTACATCCTTATTAAAAATAGGATTTTGCACCACACCTATCTGAAAGCACTTAAATATCAAACATGGAGATGGGTACTTACATTGTAACTATTTAATTTTTATTTTTTTTTCTCGTGACACTCAAATGTCTATTTTTACTTCTTTTTTTTCTTTTTTTTTCTTTTTCCTCACACTTGAAAGCATGAAAGATTCTTCTTTGATGTTCATTTTTCTATATTTAGGAATATTAATTTCTCAGAAGTTATTGGAAGTTACAGAAATTAATCTTTCTCATGATATCACAGTCTCCTTGAGCCTATATCCGTTCATCCATTCAAAGAAATCAGAAATATCCTTTTTGATAGAATGTGTCATTACATTTTTATTATCTCCTTTCTATTGGGCTTGAAATCTGCAGTATTTTTCTTTTCGTGAAATTGGGCTGAAAAGCGCCACTCAGCTACTACAGAAATTAAAGTCACTGTGTGTGCATGTGCAACCTGACTGAAATTTACCTCAGGTAATAGATGTGCTAGTAATAAAAATAGGAGATATTTAGAAAAACAGGCTTGCCACATCCATACACTCCAAGAATTAGTAGTTTACAATTCCTGTGTATGTGGAGATGTTGAAGACAGCACATTTCCAGCTACTAGTGCAAAACACAGCACTGCATGGGCTTCTATGGGAAAACTGAACTCCATCTCAGCCAGGCCCCATACATACCTTATATAGCAGAAAATTCTGTCCTATAGGTTGCCTATGAATTAAGGAAAGAAGACCATGTTTTAGGCGTGAAAGCAGCATATATATCGTTGAGGTGAGCAAGAGCACAGAGCATAATGGTGCCAGGAGCTGTCGGATTCATCAGGTCCAATTTCCCTGTAATCACAAGAAATCAGGTTATGTAGTACCACTGATATGTGCATTAAGCTTCTCTTCATCTCCTGTATTGTACTGGAAGAAAACTGCATTATCAATAAAAAGAAAATGTGTAAACCCTGCATATAGCAAAATTTTATTTAAATACTCAGAACACGTTACACAGAAAGTGAAAGGCAAGACAAATGGTTTGCTCGGGTACATGAAAGAAAATAACTCACTCTGATGCACAGTTTCATTCCCGGCAAGACTAGTACAATAATTTGTACATGTATTGAAGTGGTGAAACTGCAAGAAAACTTCTGCCATTCACTCAGTTTCAGGAAAACAGCGTGTTCTCCCTACTATCTACTGCTTATTTCATGGACAATATCATAGCTGTTATTTAAAGGAACACTATATTGCTAATTATTCCCCCACACAGTTTCAGGAGCAGAAAGGAGGTCTCAAGCTCCCTGTAGTTGACAGTTACGAACATAAAGGAGTGAAAAATAATATGACTCATTTTACCTCTGTTAAGGTGTAGTATAACCTGGTGATATTCAGTTTCTTGAGGTGGATCTACCTGTGATTTCTTGAAATGATCACACTAAAACTATCAAAAGCATGTTCAATCTCTATTTGTAAATTTTAGTGTAACATAAAAAAGTGGGCAAAAAAAGGTTTTAAAGAGAAAAACTCAGGTTCGGTAAGTAAGAGAGTTTAAAAGAAGTGGTATCTTTCTTCCAATCCACACAGCTCTTGCTGGTCATTTTGCTTTTCTATGCAGCAACTTTCAATGGCTCCTTGAGTTGTTATAGTCTCTGTAGACTAGCAATTTCACTGGATAATTTGGGCTGGAAATAGTCTCAGAGGATCTCAAGTCCAACTTCTAGCTCAAAACAGGGTTAGTCATCAGATCTGTCAGAAGTTTTATCCGGTTAGTTCTTGGCAATCTCCGAGGACAAAGGCTGGGTGAACAGTTTAGGCAGCCTATCCCACCATCTAACTGTCCTCATGTGGAAACAGTTTCTCTTTACATCCAGTCAGAACATCTTTTGTTTCAAAATATGTCCCCTGCCCCTCATCATCATGCCATGCACCAATCCCCTGTCTTTTTATGGGGAGGTCAGCAAGAATGATTTAATTCTTGCTAACCTCCCCACAGGTACTAGAAAGGCAGTTGCCAGGTCACCCCTCCCAAAGCCACCGCTTTTCCAAGCCCAGCTCCCCCAGCATCTCCTCGACAGGCAGAAGCTGCAGCCCCTTCTGTGCTGGAGGCCTTCTGCTGAACTCACTCCGACTTCTCAACACCTTTCATGTCTTGGAGGATAGAAAACTGGACATAGAACTCTAGATGCATTTCAGCAAGTTCTAAATCAAAGGGGATCATCATCTCTCGCATCCCAGTGGCTGTACTCCCCTTTGTATAGACTGCATGTCTGTTGGCCTTCTCTGCTTCTAGGGCTCGCTGCTGGTTTGCCTTCAGTTTGTTGCTCATCAGGATCCCCAGGTTCTTTTCAGAAGAGCTGCTGCCCTGTTAGTCAGTCTATCCCCATCCTGTACTGTTGTGGGTGATTAGTCCATATTTGATGCAGGACTTTGAATTTGTTTTTGTTGATTTTCACAATGGATCTCTTGGATAATCCCTACAGCTCTGAATACCTGCCCTGTCTTCAAGCATATTAATTGCACTGCTGTTTATTGCCATCTCTAGACCTGATGAGCGTGCACACTCTTATCTCCCCCAGATCATTGACAAAGACATTAGACAGGGCAGGTTCCCAATAGACTATTGCAGGACCCTGCCTCTGTGTAGATTAGACTTCATTAATCAGAGACTTTTGAGCTCAAGCACTTACCCACTTTTTCATCCATCTACTTTTCCATCTTCCTATACTGTAACCCTCCACCTTCTATGCAAGAATATAAGCAGATTGTGTCAAAAGCCTGGCTAAAATCAAAATTGTCAAATATTCTCTACCTTTCTCACTCCTCAAATCCCATCACGGCAATCAGGCTGGTCAGGCATGATTTGTCCATTGTAAATGTATGCTATGCCATTGCTCAGAGACTGGATGGACATCAGTCTGTTGGTGGGAGTGATTGCCTTTCAATCTGTTAGATTTCTTTCTTTCTCCTAGATGTACTAAACCCATGAGTTTTCTTGCTGTTGTCCTTCCGATTCTCCCCCCATCCCACTAGTGGAGTGAGCAAGTGACGGAGCAGGGGCTTAGCTACCAGCCGGGGTCAACCCATCACACCCCATCCATCACACAAGATGTACAGGAAGCATTATATTGCATTGATTACTTGTAATAGCCTGTATTGTCATCCTCGTTCAAAGTGACGGAGTTTATCATCTATATGTGATCTAAATTTTGCAATTTCCTGGCCAATATGTGCTTAGTTATTCTGCTTTAGGGATATTCATAAAAAGTATGTATCTGAGTACATGCTGATACACAGCATGTGTATATTTAAAATAATTTTTAAAGAGATGTCTCTCTGTGGTTTTATGTTTAATACATTTATGGATGGATATGTAATAATGATCAAAATCTTTCAAGAATGTAGTGATTAGAGAGATTATTTCAGAGTTTATACCACTGACATTGAGAACATTTGCAAAGCAGTTGTGCATTGCTCCTTGCATCCCTGCTGTGCTAATCTGGGCATGGTATCTACTACTTAAGGTGGAGTAGGAGTGGGAGAGAATCTTAACATGCAGCAAAGTGCTGCCAGGCACTGCTGTTATTAGTAATTTCTATAAGAGTACAGAGTTTAGCACAATTGATACCTTGTTAGAAGTATGGGTCTCTAGGTGCTAAAGCAATACAGCCATAAAAGGATATTTCTCCGTACAGATGTGCAGACAAAGAAGAAAAACAAATTGATTAAAGCATCCTGCTAAAGAACACAAAGCTCTCTCTGTGGTCTCTTCTGTCAGTCTTCAGAACTTTTGTCCCATTTTTCATCTTATTAACATACTAAACAGACAAATATTCCCTGAATGCAATCCATGTTTATAAATACTGTCAGCTTTATTGACATCTCACCACTTTCAAACTATCATGAAATAATGAGTATGTAGACCAAATTCTATCCTAGGAAACTAAATTAACAGATTCCAGGCCACTCCAGGGCTGTACAGGCCATACATTCACCCAGAACGCCTAATCAAGGGCACAGGTAAGTTATACAGACCTGTTGTTCATCACCTGGGGATCTATTCAATGGAATCTGCCAGCACAGTGATATTCTTAGATCACAGAGCTGTTTTCTCTGGCTAAGCCAAAGCAGCAGAAGTTGGAACTCTCCTCTCTGACCACATCTCTGATTGAATTAAAAAAAGGAATTGTATGCCAATAATTTCAAATAGAAGATAATTCAAAGCAAATTTTATTCAGTAGGGCAATGAATTGGAGCGAGCCTGAAGCAGCCAAACTGCAGGTACTGCATATGGCAGACCCATCAGCAATTTCTAAGCCACCAGCACAGCTGCCTGAGGAACCTGCCAAGAGGCCAGATGTCACTTTTGGAAAGCTACATAACACAGATTGAAGTGTGAATCCTTTGATGGCAAACCATTTTCACTGGGTCACATTCTGATCTCATTTACATTGTTTCAAAGCTGAGATTTCAAACTAAGTACATGAGAACAGACTTTCTTAAACAAAGATATAAATGGCAAATCAACTGAATTTCTTAAAAGAGAATGTGAGACAGAAAAAGTGTTTAAAATTAGATTCTCGGTTTGCAGGAATATAGCTTTCCAATAAAAACAAACATCTATATGTTTAATTTAAATAATGAAAGCAATAAAAGTAATTAAAACTACTGCACATATTTTCCTAACAGGGTTTTAAAAATCTTATTGCAGATCCATGTAAATTACCTTTTATTACCATTTGATATGCTAGCAAATAGGTGTGTTACTAAAAATCTAATGAGTATGAAGTGCTTAGCCCTGAATACTTTTTAAGTAATTTTTTTAACAGTCTGTTTATTAAAAAGCTATCAAGTTGCTACTAAAGGGGACGTATGAAGGAATAGGCCTAGTAAAAATATATTCAGACTCTCAGCAGCAAAGTTTAACCCCAGTGTGTAAGCCTGGTGATGTCTCTCATATATGCACAATAAACCGTGCAGTAAATGTAACAAATTAATGACACATCAGCATCATTGCAACAAGACTCCACACCCGTGGAAGACTTAATGAGAGAAATTGTGATGTTCTACTTCTAGGAAGGTAAAGGACCTGTAAAATTTTTAAAGATTATTCAAAGATTATTTTTTACAGAAATTAGGCTTTTCTCTTTTTTTTGGAGATAGTTCCTATTTAAAAATCTGTTTATAGGGGAATATTTCTTTTATTTTTGTCTGGTTTTGTGTGGAAACACAAACGGTCTGATCTGCAATGCCGCCTTGACCTCCCCGATGTGCTCTGTGATAACCAAAACACATTATCTTTACCATTCTAAGTAGCACTTTGCCCACATACTCATAAGGCTTCAAAGCTTATATGGAGAGCACCATGGCTCAGCTTTGATTACACAGCACTAACAGGTTTTGCTTCTGTGCCTCTCTCCATGTCTGCCAGCCAAAGGTCTCTAATAAAATGACATTATGTTTTCCGGAATGACAAGATCCAGAGAGCATGGGAAAGACTTTCTGGGGCTTAACAATTATTAACATTATTTTCTTCAAGAGGAAAACCTGTTATGCATTGGGCTTTTTTAAGACCACTGGGTCTAAATATTATTGTCAAATCTACATTATGCGAGCTAAGACCAAATCTTTTCTGGATAAACTACAAATAGAGGATTTTTGTTGGTTAGCCACACACTTTAATGTTTTAGTTTTTTCTGCACTTTCTAAGACAAAAAAAGTTACATTCATTGTACTATTGCCGAAAGTCTCTTCAAAATCCATTAATATAATTCAATAAACATTATTTTAATTGCATATGTCAGAATTCATTATATGTATTGTATGTAAAACCTGTAGTTTAGTATTAAAAACATGTGGAAAGAAAAAGAGAGTCTAGTGACGCATATCTTGTTAAGCAATTAAGAATATGCTACCTCAGAAAAATAACAATTGCTATTGCAAACCTATATACAGGAAATACAAGCTGAATTTGTTATTTTTACATGTAAAACTGATCATTTGCTTCCATTCAGCTTGTAGGTCACAATTTAAAGGACTTTAAATTTGATAAGAACCTTTTTTTTTTTTATTAAATAGAAGGTTATTTGAAATTCCATGTTTTTTAAGATAATTTTTTAAACAAAATATTGATGGAAAAACTAGAGCAGAATCTAATTTCTGTTGAAAATTCTTTTTGAAATGACTTTTTTCCAGCTTATTATAAATTCATATTTCAAACTTAGGCTATTTTCTGTCAAACAGCAAACTAGATGGTTGTCAAAAAAATAATCTATTTTTCGGTTCTATTTTATTGTTTTGTTTAAAATATAGGCATTTGTGTGCCATTTACACCATTTTGCTTCTCTGTAACATTTTAGTTTTCTTAAGAACATTCCGGTAAACAGGTTATTTATATTCTGGTTAAGAGATTGCAGTAAAGAGAACACACATGAAATTTCAACAATAGAAAGAATCATACAGGTCACGACTCTGTTTCACAGTGTTTGAAAGGGTTTCAAAGCAGCTCATCCATCTACTCTAATCCTCTGCCCATGAGAAGATTCACTGTAACTTAGGCAATTCCTAGCAAACATTTATCCAAAAAGACTTTTCATTTCCCGGCTAAAGATATGACTGAGGGAAGATGTTAGAGAGGACTGAAAGTAGGACGGGAACAGCAAATAGGAAAATGTACTTAATTTCCTCTTTCAGGAGAAGAAGCTGTGGGCATTAAATGGGGGTGCCAGGCAGACGGCTTCAAACGATCATTAGGACGTGGTTCACATAAGGCTATGAAAAGTGTTTGCACCGGACGCTGTGTGAGGTAAAAATGTTAAATGGGTTTGCAAGAAAAATTCAGAGAAAAAACCTAAGACTATTAAACACAAGTAAAATGGTCCCGGTTTATTGTTCTCCCAGTCAAAAATTTCTGGAGGTTCAGTGCATGTTCTAGGGGAGGCACTTATATCCATTGCCACACACTAACTAACCCCCCTCCCTCCAGGACTGCATGAAATGTTGCCCCATTCACCCCAGAAAGACCATTTGGCTGTCTTCCTGGACTCCTGGACAGTTGTATCTGTGGAGTAACTTGCTTCAGCTATTCTTGTGTTCTTATATCCCATAAATGTCTGCTAAAAATCTCCAAGGAAGTAAATTTCCAAAATTTCCCTTGGACTGACAATTTCAGTGCTTGTCCCAGTATTAGAAATTTTTTTGTGACATCCAGAAATATCTTTTTACTGCTAATCAAAGAGATTATACTTTTGTCCTTGCTTCAGTAGACTTGCAAAACACTTGACTGTAACCTATAAAAATCTAAAAGACGATTATCAAGTCCTCTTACACAGTCTCTTATTTCAGTATTTAAGAATCTGTACAAAACAAATCTTAGATCATATCTCCTAAATATATTTTTCTGCTTTATACTGTCTCTGGTCTGTCTGCATCAGTGTCATTCCCAAAACTGCACATATTATTTCAGATGAAGCTTTCCCATTACTGAGGGCAATAATTTCTCGAGTTTTGTACAGGATACTTTTTGGAGAATCATTCTGAAATTGTGTGATAGCCTTGAGTTCAACTAGCTTTATCCTAGAGGACCTTTGTGTCCATATGACAGCCTATAGCCAGTTTGTCTCTATGCTGCATTGATGACTGATTTCTTTATTCCTGGGAATGGTACTTTGCAGTTTTCTTAATTGAATTGTCTCCTGCTGATTTTTGCTATAGCTCCAATTTGCAAAGATTGTCCTGAAGTCTGGTCATCACCCCATGGATATCTTTTTCTCCTATTTTGAGGTGTACATATTCTCTTATTTAAGTTAATGTAAGTATGGTATAAAATCACACTGAAACAGCCCCATGTAAGAGTCCTTTTGGATTAATCTGCTTTTAGAGAAAGAATTGAGAAAAAGCCCTGCTTTTTTTTTTTTCCCCAGAAAAATGGTTTCTTTTAATTTGAGCTGTATTTTCGTCATTTTCATATGAGAATATCCTGTATAACCTATATATAAGAAATGCAATAAATCATGTAGTATTTCCCACTGTCTACTAAAGCATCCATTCTCACAAAGAAGGAAATTACATAATTATTGACATAAGGATGCTGGCTGTTTTTTTCAGATCCTATTATTTCCTAAGAGTTTACAAAATATTTGCTTTGAAAAGAAAATTAGACCTTTTCTATGTACTGAAATCAGACTGATACCTATAACTTTCTGGTTCTTCTTTCACCTTCCTTTTAAGAATAAATACCGTATTTGGCCTTCTTCAATACCCTGGGACTTTTCTCATGCTCAGTAGTTTGTCTAAGAGAATGACTAATGATTACAAGATTGTATTAGCTAGTTCCTTAAGTACCTTGGGGAGAATTTTATCTGAGCCTGTGGATTTGAATGCATCTGATCTATGTACACTTTTAAAGCTATTTTTTTACACATTCTGCCTATGTCTGTCTCTATGTTAAAATTAATTTTCCTTAGAGTCTGGTAATAATTAATCTTTTTTTTCCTTTTTTTTCTTTTTGGGAGGAGTGAAGTGAGACAGCATTGACTACTTCAGCTTTCCCTGCAACATCCATTATGTTTACTTTTCTCTCTAATAAATAATAGGACTAAGCTGTCTTCTTCTTAGTTCTAATGTGTATGTGGAATTAGATTTGTTGCTTTATTTGGTGTCATGGTAGTTTTAACTTGTTTTCATTCCTGGCCTCTTTTCATACTGTCTTTTCAAACTGCACTCTTTTTTAATGCATTCATATTCTTTTCTACTGCATTTGCTACTTAGCTCTAGTTTCATACAACTACTTGCAGATTTAAAAGCCTTTCAAGACTCTGGAGGTCATTCAAAGGGCACAGTTCTAGGTGGATTTTTTGTGTCGTTATCTATATTATACACAGTGGAATATGTACATGCATTTATATTTTTTGTACCAAAAATTTATTCAAAACATATTTTGCTGTTTCTACTAGATGTAGTGGAGTCTTAGATCACTGAAGAAGTGTACATTTCAAATGCTTCATCCTTGATGTTCACTCTTATTGAAAGCTGTGCTTGTGCTGGAGACCATTATGTAGGATAGAGACCAGCCCCTGCAGTGATATAAACGAATGTGACCCATGGTGCGGGTGATAATGCCAGAAAACAGAGGAAACAACCCAACATACACAAATATGCCTTTGTGATAGGAGCTGATGCAATCCATTACACTGTGATTTTCTCTGAATTCCTAATAAAAAATTCTTTAAATTTTCTTAGAATAAAAAAATTATTTGCAGTCACCTACGGACTCACCTACCCACCCAACCAAAAATATACTTGAACATAACTTTAGAAGGTAAAGAGGTTACTATTGAGGTGGCCAACATTTTTACTGTAGCAGTGACAACATGCATATGCTCTGAAGAAAAAAACCTCTGAAAGAGGCAGCTATAAAATGATCTTCCAGAAAGACGGTTAGAAAACATCCTGATTGTGCTAAAATACCACTAGGAAAAGATGTTGAGGTGTTTCAAATGCAGATGACACTGCATTTGAAATGAAATTGAATGTGTAATTTGGACAAGTGATTGGACTCAAAGTTTTCTTTGCCCATATTTTTGCTAAAACAGACAATCTTAAATTCTTGAATTCAGCACGTTTGGACAAAGGTTTCTGTCAGGAAAACCCTTTCCCTCTTTTTTTTCTCTACCCTCATGAATTATTAGCTGAAAGAAGGTGGTCTTGTTCACTACAAATAGATGTGTTTTTCAATATTCTCTTATTCATTGTTTATTTACTCAACACATGTTAACGTATTAATTTCACAATTACCATGTAGAGTACTTGCTTGGATATGAATTAACAAATCTCTGTAAATTATATTATCTGGAGAAATTATAATCCTGTGAAAACATTAAAAACACCCCTAGAAATGCTATACATCATTGTTTTCTGTCTTTTTCTTTCCATTCTTTTTCTTAGTGACATGCATTTTATTTTCTTTTTGACAGTCATGCACATAATCAAGTTGCAAACCACTGGTGGGACCCTGCCTGTTACAGGCTTTCATGTATAATAAAACAATTGCACACTGTATTGTAATAAATTGCTTAAAAGAGTGACAACTTAATCATCAAGTCAGAGCAATGGGCTAGAACTGAAATACCTCATACCTGTGGATAATGACACAGTTAATCTTATCAGAATAGTATCTGGAAGACAGCAGTCTGATTTTTGACACCCAAATTAATCACCCCAAAATATCCGCCTGAAAATGCAAACAAATGTTGATATACCATTAAGAATGCAGAAGCACGGCCACAACCAGGAACAGTGATATGGTTGTAGCATAGCAGATATAGTGTAAAACAAAGAACAAGGGAAGTGATAAATGATGTCTTAATATACATTTTGTAGACTCAGCTCCCTCTATCTTTTTATCCAATGCCCTCCTACATCATATCTGAGTTTCTTGGAAATAATTTTTCTATTGAATCCACTAAAATTTCCATAGAATGAAAACCATTAGGAGTGAGAAATCATTGCATATATAAAATATATGTGAAAAAATAGTTGTTGTGTATCTTCATCGACATACATTTTTCCAAGTAAGTGACAGAACAAATACTGTTAATCTCCCTACAACCAGTGATGACGGTATCCCTGAATTTTTGGTCAAGAACCCTCATCTTCCAACTTCTATCTGCTAACATCTGAAATTTGAGCTTGAGATTTTAAATAAGTGTTTACATGTGTGTTTTGTTTAAATGACTACGACATGTACCGCACTTTCTCTCATTTGTTCTTACTCTGCAGCAGCCATAAGAAGAGATGTATTGCTCAGATCAAGCTCGGATGCTTCATCATCATGGATTCGATACTGTAGGCCAATCGGTGTGAGACAGTGTGAGGCAAAGGCATAACTGATGCTATGAAAAATGAGTCAAAGGCATGGCAGATGGACAATTTCTTGAGTAAGAAGTTAAAAAGTAAACAGCTATTAGCTTTATTCAGGCTACTGTTTGATAGGACATTTAAACACTAAGTCAAATTCATGTAAATAGTAGCCTGCTATGATTACTGCTGTTGGATTGAAAATGGAATACTTCAGCATCTTCAGAGAATTTCAGATTAACATATTGCAGGTTCAGAATTAAATATTTTACTTCTCTAGTTTATAACTAAATAAAACTGGTTTTGTTTTCTAGACTATGCTTTCTTGAATAACACAGGCCATATGCCCTAATGCCAGATTTTTTGTCTTTGGAGTCTCATCAGTTTAAGGACTATTTTCTAGAATATATCAAGTCCTGATTTAAAAACTCAGAGAAAAGGGGAACACTGAAAATGGTAGTAGAAGTGTCAAGGTAATGAGAAATTCTGTGGCTAAGTATTTATCTAATTTAGTGATATCTGTTACACTAAAGTAGCAGGAATTGTGGGAGAATGTTACACCATGTAATTTTTAGTTGTTGTTGCTTTTTAAGCATGAACTATCAGTAATATTAGCTGCTAAGAACTATTTTTCATGTAGATAGATGGGTTCTGTAAAACGGTAAAATATTTATTGGCTAAATTATAGAATGACATTTTGAAAGACAGGAGCATGAGATAAAAGAAAACCTTACATTTCTTAATTTAATGTTCTGGATGGAACAACATGATTCTAAAGTCTTATTCTAATAGATGGAAACAGTTGTGTGCTACTTTTCCATTAAAGTAACTTGAGCCAACCCATTTGAAAACTTTTGTTTTTAACACTACAATTAATTGCATTAAGAAATATTCTAAGGTTGTTGCAGAGTACATGTTAATATTTAATAATTATGCCTTATTATTTAATTTTGCCTGAACACGTTAAAACAACATTAGTCCTGCAGTTTGGGAGGAACATTATAGGAGGATAAAATAACCTTACAGTGTTAAATTCCAATTCCACAGCATGAAAGATGAAAAGAAAAATCCTAGATCCTTTGAGGTAAAAAAAACAATTACAAAAGAAAATTTTTGTCACATTTTGGAAAGTCTAAAATAACATCTGACTTATGCTGACTATGAATATGATGAAGCAAGTTTTTAAACCTAGTTTCATATTAGCAAATTATTGTCATTATGTATCATATCACAAAATAAAAAAATATTATTGTAGCATAAATTTATGACCACCACGTTTGGTTACAAAGCTCCCAGCTTACTAATGAGAGATCAGTTCTCACAGAAATACAGTATCTGGTAGCTATGTCAGAATTAGAGGCTACTTGTGATTATACCCAACTACATTGGTTAATTCCTGTATCCCAGAGCAGAATCAGATCCAGACAGTGGATTTTTCTTTTCATTTAGCAATGGACGCACACGTCATATGGAACTACAACAGAAGAAATATCAAAAGCTCATTAAAAATATCACAAGCCCTGTGATTCCTTTTTGCACTGAAAAGCTTTTGGGTCTTGGCTAAAACTATGTAGTTCAGATATCCAGTAATTATTCTAGCTACCACAGTTATTTCTGCCAGCTGGGCAAATAATTTCCTGTGAATATTCACTATTAAACGAGTCCTTTCACTTGTACTGACGGCTTTATGTTTGCCTTCTTGTGAATATTCTAGCAAATGGGTTGTTGGAAGGAAGATGTGCCAATGAGAATAATTTTCTGTAGCAATGACAGATTATTCAAATAAAATGAATAGTTAATTCAACAGCTTAAATATTTATACTTTCAATTCTAGGCTTCTCAGGCTCTGGAAATTCTTTGTGTTTCAGAGAATTCCTAGTGTGTCCCAATTGCTTCAGTTGTTTTGTCTTCTACTCACTGATGCAAGACGATTTCATTTTCTATGGAATTGTAGCCATGGAAATTAGAACAGAATTGTAATTTTATCTTTAAAATACATTCACAATCCTTATTTTGTGAACATGCTATTCACCACTCACTACAGAAAATAGTCTTTGAATAATTACTATAATTGTGAAATATGGTTGTGAATAATTCATATAGAAGAAAGAAAATAAATTGGCCCGTATGCCTAATACAAATAATTAATACCAGACTCTGAGTTTTCTGTCTGATTAGAAAAAATATTGAAGACAGCATGATAGTAATTGTTGGTCAACAAGAATCATTTAAGGAGATTCACAGTCAGTGTGAACTCTGTGGCTGTATTTGCACATATAAATTTTAATGTTTTTATTATTATCTCAACTCTTCTAAATGAAATAATGCACTTTTACCATTATCTTTAGGTTCTCTGCTTTTTGAGCATCTTTTTTTTTTTGGAACTGAGTTTTTCTTTGTTTACAGGAACACTAATAATAATAAACTAACAATTGTTAGATTGAGTTTAAGAAAAATGTTAATTACTTATTAAGGTCATATTTTTGAAAAATTACTTGTGGTGATTACAAGATTAAAGAAAGAAAATAAATATGCAGGGATATGTAAATTAAATTTACATTAGTTACATTTCTCTGCATGACAAGGACTAATGATATTATTTTAAAATAAGACAGTTACTCTTCAACTAGTGTTTCACAGCTGACTTTAATTGTTGTGGTAATTTCATAATGAAACTTAATAATGTTATATTCACAATATCAGCATGTCTTTCAGCTATGAGTCCAAAAATAATTTGCTATTAGTCTCATCACTGTGTTACTTTTTTTGTATCCAAAACAAGAAACAAGAAAACAGAAAACGAAAAAGCCTTATTTTTCTCAGAAACTAGATTTAAACAGAGGCACTTTTTAGAAAAGAGGTTTTAAAATGTTATATGCTGTCTTTGTTAGAGTCTTGCAAATTTTTCTCTCTCACACTTGCAATAAGGATGCTTTCACAAAACCCTCCCTCAAAATAATGCAAAATTATCTGATTTTTCATTAATTTCTTATGATTTGAGTAATGGCATGGGCAAAATTAGAAAAAAAAATCCACAGCACCAGACATATATAAAACCAATTTTAGAGAAATTTACCAATCAAATATAAAGTCTTAATTTAAATGCAACCTTCATTGTTTGGGAGAATGTGCAACTGTCCCAACTGCAGAACAGAAAGTCCACTTTCAAAGCCTACGGACATGAGGGGTTTTTGTACCCCCTAAAAATGAAACAGCATTGTTTGAGCAGAACAAATGACTAAAGTGTGTATGTTGGAAGACAAAGAAATCTTGTGGAAAGTAAACCTTCTGCATTTCTCCTTCGTTTAAACTGAGATGTTCACAGATGCTGAGCTATTAGTGACTGTACATGTAAGATTTTTAACCTTAAATTTTAACACAAACTCTGGTATTTGCAGATTTTTGCAAGAAAAGAGTTGTTAGTTTGTTTTTTGGTCATATTTACATATGAAAACACTGGAAAACCAGTCCTTTAATTCAGGTAGGTGACTATGACAGTTCTTTAGAAAGTAACCCTTACAATATTTGGGAAAAAAGAGATCTATCACAAAAAGTTTAAAAAATAATATTAAAATAATTTCCCCCTTAATCCATCCATAAACATATATAAATACAAAATGTTCAGGTAAACCAAAGCTTCCTATAACTTTAATTGTGAACTTGGTCTTTAAACTACTTATTTTTTTCTCTTAGACAATGTATTCTTAATTTTGCTGAACAGATGTGATTGAAGACAGGCTAAATGCTGTCAAATTGATGCATTAAGGTTAAAGTCATCCACAACTCTCTCTGTTTTGATTAACCTGATCTTTAGAAATGTTCTGTCTTCAGAAACATCTATCAGTGACCATACCAGAGGAAAAAAACCTCCTATACTTAAGATTTCCTTATGATAGAAATATAAGAGAGCTTCTCTTTTTTGTTTCTTTAATCTACATCTAGTACTTCTGCTTCCAGCCCTTAGGCTTAAGGAACACCTCTTTAAAACAGATCATGAAGTTATCGTATTCATGTTCCCTTTTCACAGAAATGTCTTGTTTAAATAAGATGAGAACTTACCAATGAATCCAATAAAATGAATCTGTTCACAATAACAGATGAATGTAGACAGAACACTTGAGACTTCCTTCTCTGCAAGAGACACTGCTGGCAGCAACATCCCTCTCACTTACAGCTGTGCATCCTCCTGTGATCATAAGAAATAAATGGGATTGCAAAACTAGATTAATTTTTGGAACCAATTTTGGCAGAAAAGATAAGCAGGCGTCAAGGATATAAAAGTTCCTCAGTCCAGTCATCTGTGAAAGAATTTACTTGAAGCAAAACAAAAACATCTCTAAAATCCCTTAACACGACCAACTTACATACTCATCTAGTCACTGATGCAATTGCTCACTTGTGTGGGCAAAGAGAACATAAAAATTATCACTGTAGGCACACATGAAATCAGTGTCTAGAGAGATGTAATAAATCCTAGATTCTACTTCTGAGAAGGCTTGCTCCTTAAAAACACTGATGATGGATGATTTGCAGTTCTTCTATTTAATCCATTTTCACCGTTGTCAGGTTGATGCAGACATCAAATGTCATACAGCAGCAAGAACAGGGTTGCTCCACCCGTGGAAACAAGCCACAAGGATGACCCCTGCATAGTAGTAGCCTCATCACAAAGCACAATTCCCCAGGGTCTGAACTTTGTGACAATAAAGGAGTCCATTAAAATCCAAAGCCACTGCAATGGATGAAGCCTGGGCTCCTCTCTCTATGGGGCTCTGCCAGGAGCCTGTTCTAGCACAGGCTTCCTATAGGGTCACAGCCTCCTTCAGGCATCCACCTGCATTGCATGGAGTCCTCCAGGAACTGCAGGTGGATCTCTCTTCCAACGTGGACATCCATAGGCTGCAGAGGGACTGCCGACTCACCACGGACTTTCCCACGGGCTGCAGGGGAAACTCTGCTCCAGTGCAGGGAACACCTCCTCCCTCTCCCTCTTCACTGACCCGCGTGTCTGCACAGTTGTTCCTCTCACATATTCTCACTCCTCTCTGAGCTGCAGTTGCTGTTGTGAAGCAACTTTTCCCCTTCTAAAATCTGTTATGCCAGAGGCACTGCCACTGTTACTGATGAGCTTGGCCTTGGCCAGTGGTGGGCCTGTCATGCAGCTGGTTGGCACGGGCTCTGTCAGACATGGGGGAAGCTTCTGGCAGCTTCTCACAGAAGCCACCCCTACAGCCTCTCTGTACCAAAACCTGTCCATGCAAACTCGGCACAGAAGGCTGGGCTTCTAGTAAAACTTTCTGACTTTTTTTGGTTTTAATCTTTTGTATAGCTGAAATATACTGTGTTGCAGACTTAGAAATTTACTTTTACTGTTAGGTTCCTTCAGGAACTTATTTCAAAATTGTTTTCTAAACTCTTATGAACGTTATTTTTTTCTCAATAAATTTTCTACATAGTGTACTAGGTTTATTCTGATTCCCTGCATGTCTTGGGCCTATTTTAGTTTCCTCTTCTATCTGAGAGGTCTTTAAGCCTTTCAAGAGTATAATCATGTCCAAGGAAGACATAAGACCTTTTCATTGCTTTTACAGCCTAAGGAGTCAGCTTGAATTTGCTTTTGGCCATAGTATACAAAATAAGCCTAGGCATCTCTCTACCTGCTATGTAAATATGTCCCTAGGACAAAAATTGGCAGCCATCAGCATAATATTTAAGAGCCTTAGAATCAGTAATGGGTTTACTATTAAATCCAAGTAGAAATAAAAATTAAATATGAGTTTTATAGGAAACTGCATTAGCTACTCAGGGACTGTGGCCAAATTTGTATGAAGGTTCTAAAAATTGGAGCAAAACCACGAGAAAATTATTTTATAATATCCTAAAATCAAAATTGATATAATCAAAAGACTACTAATTGAACTGAATACCATAACATATTCCCCTAAGACATCCCAGCTCCAAAAAATGGAACTGTGATCTTGATAACAACTTCACAAAGTTCTAGAAACATCTGTAACCTCATAATCCCAAATGCAAGTAAGAGAATACAGTCTTTGCAAGAACAGCAAAAGCCTCAGGATTTATCAGGCTTTCTCTAAACTTCCTCGGTCCACTTGGAGAATGACCAGATGGCCATTAGATATTTAGTTTAGTTGTAAATCATCTTTGCCCAGTGGTGGGAGGTGATGCCTACTCTTACAATAGTGTTGATGTGTTTATGTAAGTAATGGATTGTTGCAGTCTAACCCCAGCCAGCAGTTCAGCCCCAAGCAGCAACTCAGTCCTCTGGACGACAGGAAAGAGAATTAAAAGCCTAAAAGTGAGAAAACTTGTGGTTGAGATAACCACAGTTTAATAGGTAAAGGAAAATCCATGCACAGAAGCAAAGCAAGACAAGGGCGTTGTTCCCTATTTCCCATGGGCAGGCCGATGTTCAGATATCCCCAGGAAAGCAGGGCTTTATCACAGGTAAGGGTGACTCAGGAAAAAAAATGCTGTCACTCCCAAACATCTTCTCCCTTTCCTTCTTCTTTCCCCACTTTACATGCTGAGCATGACGCCAGATGGTCTGGGATAACCCTGTGGTCAGTTAGGGTCAGCTGTCCTGGCTGTGTCCCCTCCCAACGCCTTTGTGCAACCGCAGCCTCCTCACTGGTGGGTTGAGGTGAGAGGCAGAAAAGGCCTTGACTCTGAGTAAGCTCTGCTCAGCAATAGCTGAAACATCCCTGTGTTATCAATACTGTTTCCAGCACTAATCCTCAATATAGCTCCACACCAGCTACTGTGGAGGAATTTAACTCTATCCCAGGCAAAACCAGAACATAATTAAAACCAACTTGTAGCTAGGCTGAGTGGAGCCTTCAAAGATCAGACCCAGCCTCAGCTCTAGACACTAATTACAAATTGTCAGCAGATGATAAAACCAGCTCTAGGGGATCAAAGACAGCAAAGAAATATTCAACATATAATTAATAATGACTACATGATATAATTGAGGACATGTGAAGAACAAGCAAGTAACCTGATGGTTTTGGCAAGCATATCAAAATAGTCTTATGTAGACTAAAAAGCAAGTTGGCATCCAAAGTTACCAGTACCATCATACTCTTTTTGGACTTGTGATACTGACATCTGGCTTTATCAACACCCTGGAGGAGTGTGAATAAAATAAACTAGGGTGATTAACTGTATTATTACTGTGAATTAGCTGTAATAAATGCATAATTTGGCCTATCGGTATTAGCATTAATTTAACTGGACTAATAATATTTTTTATTAAATTATCAATAATTTCTTCACACTTCCTTGCAGAGTCTGTCAACTGCAAGTGGTGTAGTGCAACACACCAAAGAAGTATTTTTCAGAAAACTAAAACCCCAACCCTGTGGAAAAAGAGAGGAACAAAAATTAAGTACTACACAAAAGAAGTAAAAAGAAAACACAGAGGTATAGGAGTAAATCTGCTTCCAAATTTATAATTATGATATTCCTACTCAGGACTATAGGAGGTGGGTAAACTGAACTTAATAGCTGCCATCAACAGAGATAGAAACTACTACCTATATAGACGCATATATGTGAGAGTCTCAGGCATGAGAAAATCTCAACAACTAAGTAACATAAAAATAATAAGGAAAACCAAATTACTGCCTTGAATATTGAATTAGAATTCTAGTATGATGATCCTATACATTTTTCAAATAATAAATATAAGAATGTGAATTTTAAAGAAAAAGCATTAGAGAAGTCACGTTTTGGCAGAGAACTTAAATATATAGATAATACTATGTTTATTAGCATTTACTTAACTCCTATGGACCTCAGTGATCATGTTTATGCTTAAAGTTTGGCTGATTGAATTGGTATTGTCTGATTATATGTGGTTTCATCAGAAAAATTCCGAGCATATATATAAATAGAATAAATGCTGAAATAAGTGCATTGTAACATTTGAGGAGAAAGAAGTAAGTGCCATTTAATTAGCACAAAGAAAATGCCTGCTTAATGGACAAACCATCAGTCAAAAAGAAGCAAGACAATACCTAGATTTACAGGGCAATTAATAGAAAACAATGATGGCAATATTACATTGCCCTTGTGGAAAATAAAAGGCAGATTTTGCTTTTCAGCCTTTCCAGTCAGCATGTTCACTGACATAGTATATCTTTTCTAGCCCTAATAAGTATAAGAAAAGTAGATCACAATAATCCTACAGCAAAGGAAGAATATAATGTATTTTATGTGTGTGTTAGATTAGGCACTCCCTTTTGGCATCACCAGCTCTGGTATAGCTGTTCTGAAAAATAAGCTAAAACAATTTTTGTCATTTCTATTTCTGTAATTTCTCAAGCCTGTAACACAGCAAACCTAATCTCCAGTCCTCTGTGGCATAAAAATGAAAGTGTACAGCATTTTATATTTAAAAACTTTTAAAAAATGGTAAATGGTGGAATACAGTTGTTCACAGACTTCTACATTGTCTCTGCCTGTTATGGTTCTGCAGCCAAATCTGAGTATGACAGGCCTGAGAAGCTGCAGCATTATCTACCCTGGTGTAACCCTCCCTGTCTCACTGGGCTGCCATATGCCAAAAACACTCCCCATTGAAGAACAGGAGAAACAGAGTTCATCCTTCCTGGTAAAACCAACAGCAGAGGCATATACTCTCCTTTGCCTTAGTGAATTTCTCATTTTCATTGATATCAGAGTAAAAGATTATTCTTTCTTAAAATATTAATATCATATGAATTTTCCATTTGTCCAGGCTTAATAAAATTGAACTTGAATTGACATAATTTATTTTTAAAAAATCTTTCTATGTTTTTCAGTCTTTAATTTCAAGCAAGTTATTTTTAGGGATTTGATACTTGGTCCATGCTCAAAGTTGTTCTTGCCCTGTAGTTTTACTGGATTCAGACTCTACAGAGCTTGGGTTTGTTGACTATGTTTCCTTAAGCACAGGAAAAGAAACTTCACAGTCTTCTATCCAGAAAACATGGAAGTTTTAGCTTAAAATATTTTCAACATTTTAACACAAAAATGTTACTTTCCTTGAGCAGATATGGCATTAGACACTATCAAAACTAGCAATTTCCCCCCGATTAGTTTTATTAAAATGCTTCAGATGCTCAATGTATCTGCTTTTGCTTCCAGATATTCATAAAAATAAATCCATGAGTTTTCTAGGACTTTTGAGGTGATACAATAGAAGAAAATTTTAAGGTGAGAGAAGCTGGAAATTGGTATACCTGATAAGAAAAGCAGCAGCCAAATGAGGGTTGCTTTCTTGTCATTCATGGTGCCCAATGCATTTTACTAATAGTTCCTTCTTTATCGGTGGCAAAGCAATATTCTTAGAAGAAAATTAACAGTTGTCAGAGCATGAAATACTGGAATAGACTTTCAACCAAAAAGTTTAAGTGAGGTAAGTAGCTAATTTTTAAGTGGATCATGACAAAGAGATGCAGGGGAATAAAATGTTTTGGAGTATGAATCACAAGAATTTTTAGTGGATTCCACATTCATCTGTCACTCAGGTATTTAGGGAAAGCCTCTACAAGGTCTGCAAGACACTGTTACCTTGTCTATAAATTAACATTGATAGTCAGGCTGTAAATACCTCTCTTTCTTCTGCTCTGAAATGAACTGACATGGAGAACTAATTTTTCCTGAAGACTCCCTCAAATGAAACATAAGCCGTTTCCCTTGCAGTGGGAACAACTGGACTGGAACATGCTCTTAGGAAAATTCAGGATAAAGACCCTCTATTATGCATCAGTTAGGGCAGAAATAGAATTGAATTGTCTTTTGCCACAAAATCATACAAGTCAAAGACTAACATTCTGGGATGAGAATTACCAGTCAGAGTTGTTGAAATAATTTATTATTTGTTTACTAAATAAATACTCTGTGTGCACGTGTGTGCGTCCTTGCTAAATAAATACTAAATAAATGCTATTTTTGAGTAACTCAGAATATCTTCATCTTTTTCAGGATGAAAAGAGGAAAAGATAATTCTCTGATAACCAGGTAGCTATGGCAATCAGCTCATAAGCAGCATATTTTGAAGCCCCTTCCTTCCCCACAATACATGAAATTATTTTGAAAAGAACAACTGTGATAGGAAAGAAAATCACCTCTGCAGACCCTGAAGCATAGGGAATTCCCTTGGGAATTGAGATAATTAGTTATTCTCTAACAACATTAGATGGGAAGGGGAAGGAGGACAGGTTGGGGAAGAAGGAAAAAAGGTAAAAAATACAAAAAGAAAAAAATAAACTACTTACTACAGATATTTTTTTTAGCTTAAAATACTTTCTGATTTTTTTAGCATTTTAAAATTATTTTCAATTGACCAAGAGTATAATTTCAGTGAATACACTACTAACTATAAGTAAGACTATTGAAATAAAATTGCTACTTCCCATGATTAGAACTTATGCATTTAAACCTGAGAGAAGCTGAGCTCCACTGACAGGAACAATAAAATTACAAATTAAATATTATAAGTCAGTGTGAACTTTGTCTGAAAAGTTTTGAATTGGTTAGCGTAAAGTTAAAAACATATAATAGTCATAATACTTTTCAAATATGCACTCCTAAAACCGTCAAAAGAGTATTGTATCGTTATACAATATTTGTCTCATATTATTTTGATATTATTAAAAAAACAGGAATAGTTTTCATTACCAGTTATGATAATCACTCTTACCTTAAACATCAGCAGCATCAGAACCATGGACTGCATTCTGCTCTTGAGCTGCAATTCTGAACAGAGCCAGTAATTTCTGGGTGTCAGAATCCAATAAGCGATATTGTATTTTAATTAGGAGGCAGTATAAGTTAAATATATCAATTATCAAATACAGAAGGGAGTACACTTGGGATAGAAATTATATAAATATATTAGGAATAGCCTCATTTCCTGTGAATATAATTTTTCCTCAATAGTAATCAATAATAACATCACGGAAGACCATATGTTCCTCTTTTTTTTTTTTTTTTGCTCCTTTTTTACTTATCAGCTCTATATCTTTCAAATCAGTTACACTTTTCACATATTATGGGTATGTAGGATTGAGATCTTCCAGGAAGTATGTATGGCATATGGCTTAGCATATGGCTATTGTCTGGATTTCCCCATTTTTTCTCTTTAATTTCTTAAAGGTTTTTTAGAACAAAGTCTTTGATTTTTCTGTGAGCCAATGACTTGCACCCTAGGGATAACACTAGCTCTTCATTGCCAGAATTATCAAGAATATTTAGCATAATTTTTATACAACGTATGCATCTTCTTTTATTTTAAAATCTTCTTTGTATTAAAGTAATTTACAAACAGTTAATCTACATGTATTCTACAAAAGCTTCAAATTATCCTGCTTGAATTCTAAAGAGAATTAACTTTAGTCTTCTAATATATTGTTTCTCAACCAACTGTTAGCTCTGCATCTGCATCAGTTGCTCATTTGACTTTATATGAGTAACCAAGCAGTCAATTTGTACTGTAACTTGAAGGTAACTCCCTGAGAAGGCTGCAGTTCTTTTTCTTGTGAAGAGGTTTTTGGTATCACCGAAATCTACCACTTGTGAGTTTACCAGCTGAGATCTTACACAGTAAAATAAGCAAACTATGCAATCACCTAGATACTAGCTTACTTGTAAATATACACACATCTAAGATGGTACGGTGCTCCTGTTACACTTCAGAATTCTGAGTCATAAATCAGTAAAAACACAAACTTCAAACCTGTTTTTTGGGGGGGTTTTGGTGAAAGATTTGTGCTGGGTGAAGTTTTATGCGCAAATGCTCGAGGAAGTACCATATTTCTTGGTTCTGCCTCACACTCTGTTATGCCCTAGACTCTCAGAAATCTTGATTTACTGGTTACTAGCATATCAGATA
The DNA here is from genome assembly GCA_013397755.1 of Cnemophilus loriae. Lineage (NCBI taxonomy): Eukaryota > Metazoa > Chordata > Aves > Passeriformes > Corvidae > Cnemophilus > Cnemophilus loriae. The sequence continues at coordinate 66,696 of VZTF01004847.1, read as the reverse complement.
CTCTGATTTAGGGTACTTTGTTGTAAACATATTTATGCTTGGTAGGGTTCCAAAAATCCAAAACTGTGTTTTCAATTGTAGTTTACCCTTGATCACAACTATGTGGAGAGTGTGTTCCCTCCTTCTACCTACTATATTATCCAGACTCGTGTGTTTAATACATGAAACAATAGTATTCTAATCTATACCATCTTACCTTGTCTCAATGTTGAAAAGACTGAGTAACTTTATTGGACTTTACAAGTGTGTAATACAGTTGCTCTATAGCTACGATAAGATATAGATATAGCAAAATGTAAATGTAAGACATCTAAGGACAAAAAAAATATTACATCTGAAGATATATTAGATAATGTAAATTACCTATATCTAGGCAACTTAACGGTGTTGTAGGTGTCAACATCTGAGTTAATGTCTAAATTTCCATAATGATCAGTGTTTTTATGAATATAGCCCTCCAGAGATACCTGCATGAAGTTGGCAGATAGGAAACAGGATGAAAAGGAGTCTTGTGATTTTCTGATGTAGTAGCTGAAGACCAGGAAGAATATGTCATCTTAAAAATCTATCTTAGGCAACCAAATTGCTTCCTTAGTCTATTCAATCAATTCAGCTGAGAAGATTTGCCTCATCATAAAGAAAACATCTGATGATCAATCAGCTCAGCGTTTCTCTGTGGTTCCCTGACAGAACTGTGTTCCTCTGTGGTTCCCTGACGGAACTGTGTCTCCTCACTGACTGTTACGGGAGCCCTTAGATTGTCATGTCATCTAACTTACCCCTACATACTAGTAAGGAGATGAGAGTTTATGTGTCAGAATCTTAAACAGAATCCCAGCACATATTACTGTCTTAGATACTGGAAACCAGGTTTTAAAACTATATGTGCAATATTTTTATATTTGAGAATCTGTTGTGGATTTGAACACATGTGAGTTTAACGCTGTGACAGAAAATGTACTTTATCTGTTTCAAGACAGAATTAATATTGAGTTAGGAATGGATGACCTCTATAGGGACAGATGCAAAAAGGTACTGAACCTTTTGTCATAATAGTATCTAACTTGTGTTCCTTGTGATACAGTGCATAAAACCAGAACGAAACAAAACACCTAGCACATCTTCAGCTTTTTGTGACTAGAAATTTCACTAGGAACACAGTTAACACTCTTTATCCTGATACAAATTTAACATTTTCCCACTATATGAGTCCTATGCTACATTGTGCACTACAGGGATACTAACTGCTTCAATATGTCCCTAAATTTATGCACATAAGTGATCTTAGCCTAACTCCAACTGACTGCACTTATATGCAAAATCAAGCATGTCGGTTTTAGGTTCATTTCACCTAATTTCCCCATGCCAATATCTATAGCAGCTCCAGAAGGGCCTCAAATCAGTAAATCAGCATGACCACAATTCCTCTTTCCAGCTGGTGACCTGCAGTAGTTGTCTACATTTGATCTACTTATGCTACTGAATGAAGAATATCTAATAAATAAAAAGCAGCAACTTCAGTTTCTCTATTGAATAATTACATGCTCAATAATGTAACAATACCACTGCTGTTTGATAATGTTCTAAAATAAAAGTCAACATTTCTATGATAGCTAAAATATATCATATCTCTGTGATAACTAAAATATTTCATGCCAGTATCTACTCAGCTAAGTGTTGATTTCACATAAATAAACTTTAACCTATTTTAATGTAATTCACCTTGGCATTCTTTCATAGGAATGTTTGAACATACAAACCTGCATTCAAGGAAAGCAAAAGAATACCTGGGTGATTTATTTCAATGGAATGAAAACAGACTTCACCAATCACAGTATTTGACTGGGAGAGTCAAACACAGAAAGAGCTTGCGTATGGTGAGGGACCCAGAATAAGAATGTCGCTACAGATTGTAAACTCCGAAACAGTAAATAAGAACTAAAATAAAAGTAGATGATTTTTATCAAGCTCTCAATATAAAAATAAGATGCTGTTCAACTAAAATTTATTATTTCATGCTTCATGTTACTATTAAGACATACTCCGAAAGCAAAGGTTTGCTAATTTATTATGCTACAATACAGTAAAGCATGTTCTTGTGGATGAACCTGAAATGGTTTCTTAGGAATGCAGTTACCATTCATGGAACAGTATAGAATAAAAAATAAGGAGACTTGAGAATCATAGAAAATACACTATCAATAAATATGCATACATCAGTGAGCGGGACCAATCTAATTTTTAATTTTTAATTTTGCCTCAACATATGTTATATTCTTATAGGTGCTATATATATGCCTGCAACCTCTGTCCCCCTGTCCCTCCCTGCAGTCCTGCTTCATCGTTCCTGCAAACCAGCTTGTCATCGCGACGACCTGGTGTTCCGCTGCCTCCCCGACGGAGCGGGTGCCGCCGCAGCCAGCCGTCCCCGNCCGCAACCGCCGCGCCCCGACCCTAGAAACCGGCAACTGCTCCAGGACCGCGCCCGTGGCCACGGCAGCCTGCTCTCCGCCGACGGAAGGAACACGCAGCCTGCTGCTGTTTGGAAATCGCGCCCAGCCCGCCACGGGAGCTACGCAAACGCACCCCGGTTCGCAGCGCGCACGCTTCGCCTGCTAAGCTGATGCCGATAAAGAGCCGGGGTTCTTGTGGTAACGCTGTCCGTCTCCTGTTTCTTTCCCTCTCTCTCTTTTTCCTCTCGCTGCTCCTTTTTCTATCCCCCTTTAGGAGGAACACTTACCTTTTTTTCTTTTTTAACAGTAAACAGTTCTCAGATATAATATTGCCGCATTTGCCCTTTGGATTTCGTCCGAGAAATCTATCAAAAGAATCCTTCCCGGCTCCCCCTGCTGTAGCGGAACCGGACAATCAGTCCATTTCCTCTATGCATAGCATATATTTATGTGAAGAAACTAATAAAAGATACATGTCATTCCCTCCCACACACATTCTAATTATCTACAGGGCATTGTAGTAGAACGTATAGAGATGATACATTTCTAATCAAATCATTTCTGTAAATGAAAACAGCCAGTCAGTTGGTACCTGAGACCCTGTCTCTTGGAAAATAAACTCAGCAGCATCTGAATATAGCATAACAGAAAAACGATTGAATGAGACCTGTGGGGCATAAGTCTACTTGAGATCCAACAGGATTATTACTTCCTAGGTTGCTAGTGGAAATAAGGGTGCAGAATATCTCCAGGCATCTCATGATTTAGTTTTGGAGACACCAATTTATCCACATTTCAGGGCAATGAACCAGAAAGTATCTTAGACCATCATTCTGATTCAAATTCCAGGGTATTTTATGCTTGGAATTGACAACATTTCAACATAAAGGGCATTCTTAGAGCAACGTAATATGGCATTTTAAATGGATTGATTATATTTGTTATCCTACTCTGCTTTTCCCCAACAGACATAACAAAGTTTGTGCTGGTACATTATTTCAGTGTGTGGCGAATTGTAACAGAAAAAGAAGCAAAAAAGAATATTTTTCTCACATCTTTCTATATATCTTCTTGTTCCCACTGTATTAAATCTCATTTTAGTTACAGACATCCATGAGAGACTTTCCAGAGATTTTGCTGAGTTTAGATAAGACTGGACATGATTAATGTCACTCTTCAGCTGGATACTCAGTGTCGGGGTATATACCATCTGTATCAGATTCCAAGCCCACACAAAGAATTTTCCTCCAGTCTTCTCTGCTGTCACCCAGGAAGATAAAGAACAACTTCTGTTAACTCCCTCCCTGATAGCAAATAAGATCTTTTGCTTGCCTAAGGAATTAGAAAATGCATCTCAAGGAGTGAAACAGAAAACAAGACCTGAATATCTAAGAGTTTGTGCTGGATCTGATCTGGGCTCCATCTAGCTCTGTGTTCTGACAAATGAGCAGGCAAGCACTGAGTACCTCAAGGGAAGGTATAAAAAAAGCAGCCCTTTTACAGGTAAAAATTGACTGAACTTATGAGTGATATCCTTGTACACAAAAATAGCATTGAATACTAAGGAAGTTTTGTTGGCTTTCTTTCATTATTTTAAGTTCTTTTTTTTTTCAACTTTACCTTGGTTACCACCTTCTGTGACTCCTGGCACATGGATCTCAGGTATTTAGTGCCACTTCTAATACCCTGCTATGCTGGAAACAAACATTTGTGACACGGATCCACAAAAGGGGTGACTCTTCCCTATTTTTTTAAAGTTCAGTTGATGTCCCCAGAAGTTTCTCCATTATTCATGGAAAATTTCATGTTATATGTATATCATATAATACTGTACATATTTCATACATGTAAAAGTGCTGTTATTCCTTTTAAAAATATTGCCTCTATCTTTTTCTATCCTATTTCTTGCTCACTCTACTTCACCTTCTGGCCACAGCTGTGTGGAGGATGTTTACACTGTGTCTAAGAATAACTACATAAAAGTTTCAATGAATGCATTGTTGCTGTTGATCCCAGCAGTAAAGGTAAATGTTAGGACCACTACTTAAGACTAACCCAGGTACCTGTTTCACATATTTTCCAGGAATTCAAGTGACTATGTTAATGACTACGTTAATTATTTTTTCTAAGGTTATTACTTGATATTTTTAAACCATAAGATTCAAAATTGTTTGTTTAATATTCTTGCTGTTGTTTTTAAATGTTACACAAAGCCCCAGAGAATAAGTAAGCCCGTATAATTCTAAGAAAACAAACACTTAACTCCTATAGTATGAGGTAAAACTATGACAGTGCAGTGTGGCATTCTTTCCATGAAAATCGGTCACTCACATTGGTCAAAACATTAATAGATTATTCAGTATATATTTCAAATGTGATCTGTTAGGTCAAAATGAGTAGTAGATATGTAATGCAATCTTTCTAGATTTTCCAGCAACTTTTCCAGTATAACGCAGGACTCAGTGATACACATGCTTCCAAAGTAAGCTGCATATCCTCCAAAACAAATATAATTAGAGAATCCAGTGAAAATTTGAAACGACTCACGGCACTGAAAATATTCAATATACATGAACTTTTACTTCTGTTGAATACAATTACAGAAGGTGGAGATTTTGGCAAAAATGGACTTAGAACAACAAAGTAAAAAAAATAAATTATGCAACTGTATGGTCTTGTATCACAATTGTGAGAAGGAATTGTAGGAGGCACAGGCTCCCTCTGTCTTCTCAGGAGCAGTCTTGAATCCTAGTCCTTCTATAAGTTATGATATAGCCATGTGTGTGCCTAGACCTGTACCTTCGGATCGGTGGATTCGACTTCCCAACATAACCCAGACCTGCCAGGAAATCCCTGGGCTGGCTGTGCTCTGCTGCTCTGTGTGCTGTGTGGCAACACCTGGCCATGCAGGCACTGCCTCTGCCATGCTTGCTCTCAGGGGAGGGCTGTAAGCAGCAGCTTTCCCTTGCTGCTCCCTGACACAATATCAGTGAAATAGGATTTTTTAATTATGATTATTTTTATTTATTTTGAGGACCCACTGCCTTTTTCAAGGTGAAAGAAACCACCACAGCTAATATAAGCCTTTAAAGCTTATGACTCTTAAAAGATTAAACTGAAGTCTGCAAACCATGCATTTATTACTATTATTGTTTGCTGAAGACTTCAGGTAAATTTTGTTGCAAGAAAAATAAAGTTGGCTGAGAAATCTCAGCTGTGAGGCTCAAAAAGGACACTGGTAACAATGGATAACATGGGTTGGAAAGAAAAGGTTTTGCTAAGTCTTTTGTGTTTGTCCTACTTGGCTATGAAGCAAGCAGAAAGGCAATACAGAATATGAGAGAGAAAAACATGTTTGTTGTTTTATCTTTTTTGTTGGGGATTTGTTTTGGTTTTGGGTTTTTTTTGGAACCTACCCAGGAGAAGGGCAATTGTGCAATTAATTTTCATTTGTGTTATAAAGCTCTTTTGGTTTTATAGACTGCAAATGAAAGGCCATAAAGATATTTATGCTCTTGATATTTGCATGCGATGGAGCTGGCAATGACTGTGTTCCTGGACAATATTTTAGCTCATAAAGTTTGCAGTATGCTGAGCTGACCAGCTCAGTATGTAATAATCAGCTAGGACTGACCATGGCATTTGGATCTGGAATTTGAATAGCCATGCAGGTGTTCAGAGTCTTCTTTGATTAATTCCTTAATTAAACCTAAAGACTGCTTCCCAGTTCTGAAAGTAGTTCAGGGTTTCAATTTTGAATTATTTGATTCCTCTTAAGGTTTGGGCTTATCCGTTTTCTTATTCATACTTATCTCACCATTCACTGAGGAATACAGTGTGAAAACTGTGCAGTAGTTCTGGTCTTCACCTATTTAAAACACAAGCTTTTGTGATGGATCCAAAGAGCTCTTTCTGGGACGTAATGAGGTGAACAGAGAAAATAACCATTTGGTGTGCAAGAGCAGCTTGGCCTTTGTCAATGTCATTTGTTTGCCTCTTACCAAGGTTATAGGGAGGGATGTAGAAAGAATAAACTTGCAAGCTGCAAAAAGTATGTTAATATTCAAGTAGACACTTTTGTCACTAATGCCCAGGCTAATCAACTGTGAGATGAAGTACTGAAAGTACTAGTTGTGATCTTTTTAAATTTTTTTTTTCTTTACCTGTAAATTAGACTCAAGACTGGAAGAAAGAAGCATTTTTTGCCTACCTGTCTCATTTCCCTAATGGGCAAAGTTTTTAATACACTGGATGCAGAAGTTAAGCTTCATGTACATATGTATTCATTTCAAATCTCACATTAATCCTGATGCATATTTCTTCCTCGTTATTCCTGATGCATGCTTCTAAAAACACCTTTGTGACAAAAAGAGATTAAGAGAAAGAATATAAACAAATTCTAAGACTTGTATCTATCTTGGTGCAAGACTAAATGAGGATGGCAAGTGTCTTTATCCTATGTTTTTTTCCCTTTATTTAATTTGATAGGACAGTACCTGCAGCACCCTGCTACACCTTACACAGCCTCAGAGCAAACCACAGAAAATAGTCTGAATCCACTAAGCACCATATAGAAATCTCCTGGCTAATCCACTCGCCATGAGGAACACATTGCTTGTTTTACCACGTTATGTTATGTATATGGTCCCCAGGGCTCACTTATTAGGGCCAGTTCTGTTTAATATCTTTACCAATGATCTGCACAAGGTTATCAAGCGCACCTTTGGTGAGTTTGCAGAAAACACCAAGTTGGGAGGGAGTGTCAATCTGTTGGAGGGTAGGAAGGCTCTGCAGAGGAATTTGGACAGACCAATTGTATGAGGTTCAGCAAGAAGTGCTGGGTCCTGCTCTTTGGTCACAACAACCACATGCAGCATTACAGACTGGGGCAAGAGTGGCTGGAAAGCTGTGTGACAGAAAAGGATCTGTTTGGCAGCAGCTGAACATGAGCCGTCAGCGTGTCTAGGTGGCCAACAAGACCAATGACATCATGGTCTGTATTGGCGACAGTGTGGCCAGCAGGACCAGGGCAGGGATTGTCCCTCTACTCAAGGACGTACCTTGAGTCCTGTGTTCAGTTCTGACCCCCTTACTACAAGCAAGACATTGAGGTGCAGGAGCGTGTCCAGAATAGGGTAACACAGCTGGGGAGGGGTCTGGAGCACAAGTGGAGGAGTGGCCGAGGAAGCTGGGGTTGTTTAGCCTGGAGAAAAGCAGGCTGAGGGGAGACCTTATTGCACTCTACAACTACTTGAAAGGAGGTTATGAAGTGGTGGAGGTTGATATCCTCCCTGACATAGTTAAGACAAGAGAAAATAGCCTCCAGATTTACCAGTGGAGGTCTAGATTGGATATTAGGAAAAATTTCTTCACCAAAAGGGTTGTCAAATATTGGCACAGGCTGCACAGGGAAGTGGATGAGTCACCATCCCTGAGGGTATTTAAAAGACAAGTGGATGTGGCACTTGGGGACATAGTTTAGTGGTGGATTTGGCAGTTCTGGGTTAATGGCTGGACTCGATGAACTTCAGGGTCTCTTCCAACCTAAACTATTCTATGATTCTACCCTTAGGAATTTTATCCTGGAAATCTTACAAGATCTTCTTGCCTAGGTAGCTTTGGCACTGTTAAAATTAGCCCTTATGATAAAATAGTTGCACTATCACAAGGTCAAATTTTTTAAAAAAGAGGCCTCCACAGTCCTTTTTTTGTCTCATTGCTAACTCATGATATAACTCCTACAACTATGCTTCTGTCAGAAGTCCCTATTTTGATTGTATTTGGTATATCAACCAGAAATAAACATGCTAAATGCTTCTGGTATGTGCAAGTTAAATTTTAATGAGATTTCAATGCCTCGAGTCTTTAAGGATAATCCTGAAATAATCAGTGAATTCTTGAGGCAGGACCTACGTGTGGGGTGGGCAAGGAAGGTCCTCCTTGGCCAAGCCTGGCAGGTGGTGGAAAAGAGAGGATCTGCCCTGTCCACCCTTAGCCTGGGACTGATGGCCTCAGGCTGGGCTGAAATGGGGTTTTGGGCCATGGACAAGGGTGGAGGGAGGCTCCAGCAGAGCTAAGAAACAAATCTTTCAAAAATGCTGTAAATTCTAAAATAATGTTAGATTTACTCCTACTTGTGACTTGTTTGTTCAGTGTTCCAGGTCCAGTTGAAGAAGTGTGTTCAGGTTTTTTTTTAACTTACTTCTATATGCAATTGAATTAAGGCAATAAATGCTTTGCTCCTTTATCTTAATGGGTGATTTCTTTGTTTGGTTTGCTTTTTTTTCTTTTTTTTTTTTTTAACATGAGATCCACTGCAGTGAGATGAAACATAGCATCATAAATGTCACCATAGAAATGAAGTATGGATTACAATTCTAGGATACATTAGAAAATTGGATTATCAGCATTCTTTCTTGTAAGAGAAGGACAATATTTATATTTTCAGACTTAACAGCAGAAAAAAATAATTTATATTGTAGTTTAAATGAATGCTGGACTTGGGCCTGTTAAAAATTTTGGGGGGAATATTAAAACTAAAGGATTTTTTTTGTTCCTAGCTAAATTGTTATTAGAAAGACAAACCCACTAGATTTAAGATTTTATAATCTTATTTTATGTAGAGAAAGAGACACAGGTAGAATACTTTATCAAGCTAAGGTTCAGATGGCTGTATAAAGTTGAAACCATAAACATATTTTGCTGACAAAAAGCAATCTTAATTTTGTTTCTCCACTTTGTTTCTAAAAAAAAGTAAAAATATGAACCTTCACACTGCACTCTAGTCTGATGCTTGTCATTGCACAGCAGTCTGTGATAAAAAACAATTGCAATAATAAATCATGAAATCTATCAACCTTTGGTAGGGGAAAAAGCTAATGGATGCTGGACTGTTGTAGGAAATCTAAAAGATTATTGAATGAAACTTGGAAAGAAAACGTCTAACAAAAATAAGCTGCCACGTTTTGTTCAATTTATTAAGACATCGTTTGACCTCAGAAGTACTCAATTTTTTAAATATTTGCTTTTCTTATGTCCAGTAAATTGATAAAAAAATATTATCTATCATTTATTGTCTGTGCTGGTTCTAATTTTCCTCTGATCTTAGTTCAAGCTCACAACGAGAGAGAAACCTTTCCTAAAATACTGTTGCCATGGTATATAACATGAGTATTACAATACATGCCAGACAATGTACAGTAAAATATCACGACAGTTTACTTCCAAGAGGACATGCAATTAGCATATACAATTTAATAATATATACATATACAATTTACAATGTTTCACAAATGCATAGGAACTGCGAAGGATGGTTGCTATACATGTTTACTGCTGTGTGCAAAAGTTAATTCACAGTGTGTTCAAATGAAAACATATGGACCAAGGTTTCTTCTGGATAGCATTAGAACAAAGTCTTTTATTCCATTTGACATGCAGCATAGCTCATTCCTGTTGTTCAAGGACAGTTCTGAGAAAGTTGTTACACTTTAGAATAGAAAATGCTTGAAAGGCTTTGCAGGGTACTTTATTTATCTTACTCCACTTTATATTAAAACTTCACTTTATATTAAAATTGCTGAAAAAATGAGACATCCATAACTGAAAATTGAATTCCCGCATTAACAAGAGATATTCTGTCTTCATGACAATTTGGATTTTTCTTGGAAATATAAACCACTGCTTTGAATTTTCAGCCAGATGACCCATTAATTCCATAAAATTTAATACTATTTTATTTTATATTTGGTATCCTATTTTTTGGCAGATTGCAAATTCAAACTGGAGGAATTTGGAAGCCTATTTAAACGTGTGATAAAACTTCAGAGAAAGGAGATCACATTTTTCCTCTTACAGTTATAGTTTAGCATCAGACACTTTTGAAAAAAAAAATTGAAAGACTAAGATTTCTCAGATCCAATTAGTAAAACAAGTTTAAATAGCCCACCAGTCATGATGCACTTGCCATCAAATTAGAGGGTCCCCAACAGAGAGTTTCAGAAACTGTAGGATTCTGCCCGTGCGAGAGTCAGCTATTACTGCCTTCCACACAACCACTGCCACAGGTGGTAAGGGTAAGAAGTGATGGAGCACAGAGAAGATGTTCATGAAAAGTTCAGATTACAGAATAAGAATCTTGATGATCCTTTAGGAAACATTAACATATTGAAGAATGCATTTAGATCACAGTAAACTGGATTGGAGACAGAGAATGCCAGAAACCTCACTCTGTAACACAACTAAAGAAAATATGCTTTAGATAAACTGAACATTTTAAATTACTGGAAGACATTGTATTATTATTTAAAATCAAGTATTATTGCTTTATTGTCATTTATTGTATTATTAGTAAGCTTCCTCAATTTTCCTGAAGGAGGAATTAAAGCCAGAAAAGATGAAGAAATAATTCCTTATCTAGAGGAATTGGAGGGTATTGGAGAATGGAAAATGGTTCTGAAAGAAAAAAGAACCGCTCAAAAAATCCACAAGGACATTGCCAAAAAGGAGCTCTCTAATGATACAGCTAAAGAAATCAAGGACAGAAAGGCAGCTAGGTGTTCCAGTTGCCAGATGTTCAGTAGTAAGGCTGGCTGGATGTAGCAGAATGAAAGAGCTGAACCATTCCACTGTCTGACAGAGCTACAAATACGATGAAGTGTGTACAGTACCACATCTTCTCCTTTACTCTGGAAATGTCAGATATTGCTAAGGTGTTGGCCAACAAAAGCACACTGTATGGTGAACATGGGAGTTCACAGTGTTGCAGTGGGGAAGCAGCAAGCTGAAGTGCATGGAGAAGGGCAAAGCCCTTTTAGACCTTTCCTCAACCACCAGATCCAGACCCCCTCCAGGGAAAGTACTTGTGGGTCTGTTCAGTTACTTAGGAGACTCAGATTTGACAAACATGCCTGTTGTGATAAATGTTTGTAGAGTTGGAAATTGGATTTAATCTTATTAGCGCAAAAATGAACTGCAGACACTCCCGGGTCAGAGAAGGAGGAGAGGGAGGAGGTGCTTGAGGCACTGGAACAGAATATACCTGCCTGTGGTGAGGACCGTGGTAAGGCTGTTCCCCTGCAGCCCATGGAGGTCCATGGTGGAGCAGAGATCCACCTGCTGCCCATGGAAGACCCCCACTCCAGAGCAAGTGGATACCCAAAGAAGGCTGTGACGCTGTAGGATGCCTGCGCTGGAGCAGGCTCCTGGCAGGACCTGTGGGGGACCCATGCTGGAGCAGATCATGAAGAACTGTAGCGTGAGGGAAGGACTTGGTTGGAGTTTGTGCTGGACTGTCTCCCATGGGAGGGGACCCCCATGCTGGAGGGGAAGAATGCGAGGAATCCTTCATCTGAGGAGGCAGGAGAGGCAGAGACAACGTGTGACTGACCACAGCCCCTGTTCCCCACCCCACCATGGGCTGCTGCGGGCGAGTGGGGAGAGAATTCAGGTGTGAAGCTGAGCCTGGGAAGAAGGGAGGAGTGTGAAGAAAGGTGTTTCGAGTCTTGGTTTTCTTTCTCAGTACCCACTCTTGTTGTCCCAAAGGCAGGCTCATTACCTGGTGGCAGTGCCAATTCACACACCCAGGGGAGGTACTTCTATTTCTTATTGTAATTTGTGCAAACTAGGGAGCTAGGTGGTAACTCAGAAAAGGATCGCTCTTCAATAATCAAAAATTTACCCTATTTATACATTTATACAGGCGAATTTATACATTTATACAGGCAAATCAATCACATAGGGCAAATGCGAGAGCATGAGGGTCACTGAAGGAATGGTGTGTGCCCTGCGTGTTGCTGAGGGGACATGAAGGTCATCTGAGGGGGATGGAGGTGGTCCTCGTGTCGCTGAGAAGTCACGTTTTGGACAGAAAACCTGAGGTAATTTAGATGAAACAAAATTAGCTTTCTTTTGACGGGTGAATTTGGGGTAATTTAGAGAGGAAAAATGAGCATTTTTGAGGGAAATTCTGTTGTAACACAGAAGAGAGAGGCAGCATCTTTGACAGAAAATCTCGGATAACTTAGAAGGGACATAGGTGTCAATTTTGAGCTGAAAAGCTGGATTTGGGTGAAAAGCTGAAAATTTAGAAGGGTGCTGTCATGGGCAGAGTGGGACCTGCACACAAAATCTGTTAGAGAAGCCCTCCTGTTAAGTCATGAGGTGCAAAAACGAACCCCTTGCTTTCTAAACTCCTCAGAGAGGAACCTGGGTGTGGCTGAATCCAATCTTAGCCCCACACATTGTCAAAGGTTTATACCTAAAGGCTTTTATAGGCATAATTGAACTTTTATATGATTTTGTCCTTCAGGATAAAGGATTGCAAATGAAATATATTCATATTATTTATATTATTTATTATGATCATGGTTAGACAAAAATATCTTAAATAGAATTATTTACTACACAGTATGGGAGCTATAAAAACTAGTGTCATATAATGCACAGTTTTGAAGCAATATTGAAGAAATAATATTAAAGCTATTATTAAATTAAAATTAATGTCACTTAGCCATACCAAAAACAGTGGCAAAACTCTTTCGCTTGTCTTTGAGAAGTAACTCAAGGGTGTCCCAACTGAGAGAGGGATCTTCACACACATATGCCAAGAACCAATATGTTAAAAAAGCTACTTTTAAAAACTGTGACTGGGTGGCTTGAGGATCCCCCTGTGAGGCTGTTGGGTCGTGGTTCCCTTCAGGCACAGGAGCTAGAGCTTTTCAGGCCCGAGTGTGTCGTTGTCCATTGGCAGAAGCCGTGGGATGCCGAGGCAAGAGTGAGCAAAGAAGAGCAGTGGCTTCGAGCTCGAGTGGAACGGTGAGGCAAGAGCAAGCCAAAAGAGCAGCAGGTTGGAGCTGAAGAGGGGGCACAAGAGGTCCTCTGGGCAAATGGCATTCCTGGCACACTCAGGGCACCTTCTCGGTGCTTTGTGCGGGACAACCGCCCTATAAGCAGGGCTGGGTCTTTGCTGTCGTTGGCCTTTTGCCGTTGTGCTCCTTTGGCTGCCCGGAGAGAGGGACAACCCCGAAAGGAGGGTGAGAGCCCCTGTCTCCACACCTGAGGAGGGGAAATGGAGCTCTCCCAGCCCCCTGCCCAGCCTGCTTTTTCCCAGCCCAGCGGCTTTCTGCCCAGCCCCTGCTTTCTGAGGATGGAGTGAAGCTGCTTAGTGGTAGTGTGGGCACCACGACCCACCCGTAGCGAGGGCCTGGGTCTCTGCCTGTGCTGCATGGCTGCCAGTCCTGCTGGTGAGCTGCCAGCGTGCCGACCCTGTACTCAGGGCACGTGTCAGGAGTTTGTGGAGCCCTTTGTCCCCAGAAGCAGCCCCAGGTACACTGACAATTTTTTACTGTAATAAAGAAATGATAAAATAGTTAATAAGATCTATATTATGAAAGAGGAGGTTAAACTGTGAAATGATAAGATAGTTAATAAGATCTATATTATGAAAGAGGAGGTTAAACTGTGAAATAAAGTATTGTTCCCCTTGCTTTCTTCACAGAGGTCTATCCCGGAAAATTCCCAGGAAGCCTGAAGCTACAGGTAAAGGAGGTTTTAATATATAGTGGATGCACCTAGCTACTCACATGGCCGTGTGTCCAGTGAACAGGTTGCTGCTCAACATGCAACAGAAGTAACTTTTATAGTCATTACAAGAATGAGAAGAGTAACACATTGAATGATTCTACTAATATTTTGAAAGTCTAATGGCAAATACGAGTTGTAATCAGTGTTCTATATTTCTTTACGGCACAAAACCCACATAGCAGATTTCTTGTATTTATGTGTACTGAGACCATTTGATGGTAATCTGATTTTTTCTAAATTTGAAAAATCACCTTTGATGGGAAAAAAAAGTACTGTTTCTTCTATCACCTTAATTTTCATAATGTTGCAAGTTCTAACATTATTATGATTATTTCAGAACAGTTTATGTCCTTTTAATTACAGGTTGCAAATTTCTAATTGAATTATACTGATCAGCACTTATTAGCAGCATAGCAAAATACAGCATACAACTCATAAAATTCCCTATTTTCCTACAACACTTGTGGATTAATTTAATGTGTAAAAGAAGAAAAGATGATGTAGTATATGTCAACAAATTCAAGGGTTATTTCTCAAAATCTTGAGTGGCCCTTTAGTAGGTTAATTATTCTTTTGTATTAGATGATTATTAGAAAAGGCATCTTGTTAATTTCATTAGCCATTTACACACTGCTGTATTCATTTGGTGTTATCACAGCATTCTATATTTTTCCTGGGCATTTGTGAAACTTCTCCATCTTTTTTCAGAAAACCTACCATATTTCACTATATGGCTTTAGAGAAGCAGAAGCATCCTGCTATAGAATAGTCACTTTTACCTCTGTTTTGTTCAGATATGGAGGTAATGAATTACACACCACTGATATACAAATCCTGATTTTATTTAAATATTCAAATTGAAAATTCAAATGAAATTTTTATGAATGGAAAAACAGCAGATAAAAAATTACTTTTCAGGATTATGGGGAATTTTTTCTTCTAATATAGTACTGCATCACCTATAAAAACAAGCTATTTAAATGGTGAAGTCAGGAGAGACAGAGGGGGAATTTTGCTATCATGTGATGTAAAATGCTTTAATATTTAGAAAAGAACTTAACAAGTTTCCTTCTGCTTGCAAAAATTACTTTAGAGTGTAATGGCTTGCCTCTGCTTATCTGCATGCTACATTTATTTCAAAGCTCAGCCCACAATTTTAAAAATAGAATGCTTTGCTCTTTCTGAATAAAAAGCTTTTATAAACCCTTACCTTTTCAACTCTAGACAGATAGAGCTTTTGATGATATTTTTAACTAACATTATAATATCTATATGGTTTAAATATAATAATTTCTTATGTAATCACACTTCTTTGCATTGCAGTTCTATATTTCTAATTTCCTCCTCCTCTCCTTTGCAAGAGAGTATTCTGTGAAGTAAGATGCCTGAGGATAGAACATATAATTTCAGAGAATTTAAAACCTACATCAAACCTACTTCAAGTTTTGAGCCAAATGCAAATGAGAGATTACAAGGAAACCTGTCTTCCAATTAACCAGGTGTTCAATTGTAAGAGGGTTACCAAGATAAATGTGTGTGCTTGTGTATCTGTGTATATATGTATCAGCACATATATACATATTTTAGTGTTCGAAAACCAGTAATTAACAATAATAGGGCTGCTTTACAGTTTTGCAATACTGACTGGAGTTCAAAGACAAAAAATATTTTAGGAGTGTCTAAGCCTTGTGAAGAAGTCAAATATTTTTCTGGTACTTTGGTTGCCTTAATGAACTGGAAGTTACTGAGGCTTATTTCAATCATTTGTGACCTGCAACTGCAGTTATTAACCCGAATAAAGTGTGCATAATGTGAGTTTCAAGGGATCGAGGCTGTCTGAAATGGAAAGGAAATTTTGTTACTTAAGAGTTTGGCTCAGTGATGCTTAAAATATATTTATCTCTGCGCACAGACATTAAATGACCCGTGGATGAAGTTTGATTTTCATCCTGAAGGTGGAGGAGGATCTTGCTGTGCTAGTTATGCGCTCCACACTGTCTTGTGTTGCCTGAGGAGATAGGTGTCAGTTGCATACATATTCTTGAACATCCAGCTATGAATCGCTTAGATGATCAAAAAAAATAAAAGCCTCAACATTTAAACCTCTCATGGCTCAAGACTTTTTTAAAGCCAGTAAGTGCTTAAAATACTTTCACAAAGGGGCTGTCTCATTCTTTAGACATTATTCTTTAACAGATCCGCCAAACAGCAGGTGGACTGGTAAACTGGTAAGCAGTTTCTATTTGCCAGGGTGGTAACAAAACTCAGTTTTCTAAAGGAACTGACAGGTATGGTTGTGTGACAGCACTTGTGAGGCATTAAGGAGCCCAACACATGTGTTAGACGTGTGTTAAAGAGCGACCTCCTCCAAGCGTGCATACTGTGCATCTCAATGCTCAGGACAACAAGTGGCCAAAGTCTGATGCAAAGAGGAGGTATAGAAGAGGGGGAAGCAAGATGGGTTTGACACTAATTGCTTGACATTGTACTCAACACTTGCATCTGGAATACCGTGTCCAGTTTTGGGCCCCACAATTCAAGAAAGACAACAACAAACTAGTGCAATTTCAGTGGAAGGCCCCAGGCTGCTTGGAAGCAGGAGCACTCACCCAGAGAAGCTGAGATTCTGGTCTTGTTCAGCATGAAAAAAGGCAGCTTCAGGGATATGTAACAGCAGTCTGCCGGTATGTAGGTGGATGTTATTAAGAAGACAGGACCAGAAACCACAAGCCTACTGAAGGAGGAAAACAAGACACTGGTCATAAATTACAACAACAAAGGCAAAAATGGCTATTAAAAAAAAAGAAAAAATAAATCACTATGAGGATAATTAAGCATTGTAACAGAGTGCCCTGGGAAATTGTTCTTGGAGTTTACAAAAACTGATTAGAGAAAGTCCTACACAGTCTGGTCTGAATTCAAGGTTGATTCTGCTTTGACCAGGCGGATGTACTGGAGTACTCCCATGTTGCCTTCCAACAATAATGACTGTGATTTTGTAATTGAAAATCTGTTTGCACATAACTTAAAGGTAACCCAAGAAATGGGTGACAGATTTCAAATGTCATTTAGAAAATAAGCAGATTAAGTTCCATGTAAGTCATCACCTGTTAATCCATGTCCATACCCTTGCTAATGACATTCTGCACTACTTTTGTCTGTGTTATGTTGGTTCATGCTTTGGAAAAAGGAATCAAGTTCTCCTAATGCTACAGGCATGGATTCCAAATAGATGTTTTCATTAAATTGAGAGTGCTTGGCAACTTATGGCATCAGGTTAGGAGCAGACAGCATCATTTTAATACTGTTCATTTTTTATACACTGCAGTCCATATGCTGTCCTTCCTCAGTTATCCCCAATTAAGAAGGCAGAAGAGTTGAGTTTGTCTTTGCTTAGTTTCTGAAATTTTCTTTCTTGAAGGAAAAAGAAAAGAAATAGGGCATAAAAAGAGACACTTATTTTTCTTCTGCCCCTACAGAATATGAGGATCTCATTCCTTTATTTGTGCAGAGATGTGAGGAGAGAGAACTGAGACCTTACCTGGACTGGATTTTGAGGACAGTGTGAATTAGCCAGTATTTTGAACAGAGATAAGCTTTCAATATGTAATTAAAACAAACTTTCAGCTACAGTAGAGTACAAATGGGAGTTTTTATTAATTTGTTTGTTTGTTTGTTTCTTGTGGGGTGTTGTTTTTTGTTTGGTTTGTTGTTTCGGTTTTTTCAGTTTAGTTTTGTTCTTTTGTTGGTTGCTTGCTGTTTTAAATCTCCTGGATCTATTTCTGCTTTAATTTCAAGTTCATACAAGATTAACATACTGGGTATATAGTTCTGCATCCAAACACTTTTTAATTTGGACTAGAATTTAACTTTTTGAATGTGAAGACAAAAGTAATTTCACCCAAGAACTGACACACTTCAAACTTGTTCACACAACAACGGCAGTGAAGAGCACAAGCGAAAATGGACTTTGAGAGTTTGTAATTACTAACAACTCAATGATGAGGTTTGTCAGTGGAAAGCTTGACCAGGAGCTAAGCTATTTTGCATTTCAGTGTCAAGTGTAAATGGCCCAGACAACTTATGCAATGAAGTTGAGTGTAGATAACTAAAGTCTTTAACAAAAAGTCATTAACAGATGCTAAACTGTTCAGGCTGAATCTTTATGAATTAATGCCAGCTTGAAACAGAGAAGATTTCTGTCTTCCCTTTCTTAACTGTTTTAGCTATTTCTGAGATAAAAATTTAAATTGTAGGGACACAACTTTCCAAAATATAAAAAAAATCCCCACAGTCAAAGAAACAGAAAATTCCTAGGGTGAAGCAAATTCTTAAAAATCAATATTTAAAATTTTAGCCCAAATATCTCTCAGCAATTTCTCATCATTAATGCTCAGTCATTGAAATAAGGAAGGCCCACTAAGACAACACAAAAACTACCCAGTTCAGAAAATACAGTGCAGGGGACAATGCATTACGGGAGATATAATTATAGGAACTTTGTCATGTTTCAAATAATTATTTATGACTGTGATCAGACGCTGCTGACATATTAACCAAAATTATTATCTCCTCAAATGTAAGTAACTTATCTATAAGTAGCATGAGAGGCCAAACAAAACTTGGTGAATACTAAGATGAATTCCAACACTGACACAAGATCAGCAAAAACCAATGTTGTTACCCTGTTTGGTAAATGGTCGGAATTGTACCTTGTGGCTTTAAGATGGTGAAAAATTGATGACACTGGTTGAGAAAAACATGAGCTGTACCTCTTCCTTATCTTGCACCTGGCTGGATTACGGCCTAACAACAGAATGTTATCTGGAGTGAAGTGGAAGTTTCGAAGCCTGGTACTGTTTCAGTGAGGCACAGAATAGCACCTTGCCTCGGTACCAGCCAATAGCCCCATTCACTTCACTGAGAAAAACAAGCCTTGTTATAAATCTGGTTCATTAAGGAGACAAGGGTGAACTCAAAGACCCCCTGATGAGGGTCTAACAGCCTTTATTGCCACCTCAGTAGTGGAGGGCCAAAGTGTTTATTCTACCTTTTTTGTCGACTATAAATTCTGACCAAAAATAACAGAGATCTTCATTAAGCTTCATTAACATGTTCACTTGCACACTCTTCAGGATGCAAATGAAGGAGAACATGGCTGTGTAATGCATGTATGACCAAAGTCACCAAACTCCACCTATAACATGTAATTGTTCCACTCCGTCAGGACAGGCCGAAATTTATAGCATGAAAGAGGAGTTTCAGGGTGGAAAAGGCTAGGGGGAGAAAAACCCCTCTGGAGGGGGAAAACGTCTCTGCCTGCTCAGGATGTGTCAATAGGCTGTGTCTTTCCTCTCCCGAAGGAACACCTGTTGGTGAGCTTTGTGCCTTCCGGTGGGTTGGAGCACACATGGAAATTCATTTATATGCAGATGGAGCTATTAGAATCTCTCTTGCTATACTTTCTGTTGTAACACACATTAACACTCTATGCTTCGTGTATTTATTAGCAGCAATCCTGAACCTGCTTTCCTGTTGTTTCAATAAGCCTTACTAGTCATGAATCTGGATCATGTGAAGTCCATATTGAATGTGATCATATCTATAATACAGGACTGGTAAACTGCACTGTTTGTGCATCTGTGCTCATGCAAGTTTGTCTTTTGAACTCAACCAGATTTACATTGCTTAAATTGGCTATAATCAGAAATTAGGCTCAGCAGCACCCAGTTCCTCTGATCTCTGAGGATCAGATGGAGTGCAAGGGGGTTTATTTTCTGCTACATTTTTATACCTGTAATGAAACACCCTGAAACTTTTAATCTTCTTTATCAGAAGCTGTTGAACACATTATTTGATTGAATTTAGCAGCGTCCTTAAAAATGACAAAAGCTTTTCCAACCTTTCGAGTTCCATACATCTTTTATATGTGACAGTCTGAGAAGCGATAACTGTTGTTCTCATTTCATTCGGACACCAGATATGAATATCATACTTCTTTATGTTTTTAAGTTTTTCCTGATCTTACCTAGGTTCTTATACAACTACTCCTCGTTGAGTTTGAGTCTATGGTCTGTTGTTGTTCATGTTACTTCTAATGACCAGGTTGTGTAATATGTGTAATAACAGGATATTCCCGAGTTTCTGTGTTTAACTTGAGCCTTTGTTTGAATGTACTGTTATGAAATGATGCATCCATCCTCTGTTCATTTTTCATTATGTAAACAAACCCTTATTCTTATGATTTCTTTTTTTTAATGTTTTTATATTTTCACAACATTGCACACTGTATCTTTGTATATTTTGAAGAATATAAATTTTACGTTTGTATTTACTTTCATGTCCCCTTTTTATTTAACATTTTGCCATTGGGTGAAAAAAAAATTTCTCCGGGAAGTCTCATTCTTTTCAAATTAATCACCAAGTGCTCTTTTCTGTCACAGTGCAATTCAAACAAAAATAAACAGCAAGAGCACATAACTCGTTTTTCATACTTCTGTGCTGTTAGCAGTTGCTCTTTGAAGTGTTTTTCCTTGTTTGTAAAATCTGTGACACTAATAAAGCATTACACTACACATGACTGTACTGTGAGCTATGAATCCCACTGAAACAGAGGGATAAAAGCCACAGGAGTACATTTAAACAAGGGCATATCTGAATATTTCTAGAAATTACTTAAAAGTGTATTTGAGATAGAAACATGGTGACTCAGTTTATTCTTTAAGATAAAGGCACACTCCCAAGCATTTTCTGCTGTAAACTGTTGCCCGGAATTGTTGAAGCCAGATGTGATGCTTCTTTTTCATCTTTTCTCACATTCAGGATGAAGAGAGAAAGAAAAAGTAGCAAGGTTAGGTATTAAATGTTAATTTTAGTGGTGATTTAATGGGAGAGGGAGATTTCAGAAGAGATGTGTATTGGTGGGTTGACAAACACCCAAAGTGTCACAAGGAGACACTAGGCAATCATGTACCAGTGATCTGGATTTTCTTTTACAGTTTGACTCCAGGGTAATTTTGCTCCCTCTGTTATCTTTGCAAAGTCTAGCTATATACCAGTATCTACTCTAAAATTAATGTGATATTTTCTTTCTAGTTAATTCAAAGATATTCCTTCCTTAATAGCATAAATTTAACCAGATTTTGAGTTGCCAACATACAACCTAAAGACCAATCTTGCTAGCCAGGAAGTAGCTGGTTTGCCCGTCTGTCTAATCTTGTTTCCAAGCATAAATAGAGGGGTTTTTTTTAACAAGGTTCCCACATTGTCTAGTTGTAATTCAGCCTATTATAAAGGGTATTTCTAACAATGTGTTATTATACTTGTCTCATAATATCCATGTATTTATACCAACATACCTAAGCAGTAAAAATATGAAACTGTAGTATAGACAATGTGTTAAAATTAGTTAGCTTATAAATAGTATTTGTTTTAAAGTGCTGTTTAACTATTGCTGAGAGGATTGCATTTCCATAATGTCTCAGAAGCAACATTGTGTGAACACTGTATTCATATCCCAAACAGGCAAAATAATCTCCCAATGACAGCATCTGCTTCGATTTCCCATTGATGCTATTGTCCCAGTTTAACCAGGAAACATTACATAAGATCAAACCAAAGAAACAGAGAAGACTACTCACGAACAACAAGAGGAATACCGTATGTTATTATCCAAATGATAAATAAAATGTGTGCAAATATGTTTCTGTAGTGGTATGTTCACATCATCAGCTTCTGCTGGAGAGGTGGGTTCTTTTTAGCTGCAAGTTCACGTTTCCTCCAGGAGTCACTATCAGATCCAGCACTGAGAAACTGAACATATAAGGAAATCCTAAAAAAATAGAATTTTTTTCTTACAAAAGTTTCATGCAACATCCAGATTTTATGACATTTCAAATAAAAGTTTATACTCTTTTTAAAGCTGAAAATATTTTTGCAATGGAAAATATGTTCAAAGTAATAAAAAATTTAAATTGTTCAAGAACTGCATTTTTCATTACCATGTAAATCATTGTAAAATTAAGACATCTTTTCATGAATTTTCATAAATTTTGCTGTTGATATTTAAATGGTAGTTAAGCAGTTTTTGCAGCTGCTGCTCTGAAGTGCATAATAAATGTAGTAAGAGACAGAAGTGCCTTGGTGGTAACTGGGAGGCTCAACATTTTTAAACACTGATTTGTGTTTCTTTATTCAAGGAGTGATTCCATCGTGCACAATGTCTGATTCACTGGTGTTTCTTACCTGCATGTCAGAAATCCGTTTTCAGCAGAGCCGATTTCAAATTTTCAGTTTTGCAAACCACACACATAGTGAAACCTTGGTTCACCGCCAAGACAATGCCAGGTTTTTTCAGGAACTATTGCTCTAAATAGGCATATTGATTTCAGAGGTATTTAAGAGGCATAGAGCATTTATCCTTGATCAAACCAGTAGCTTAAATTTAATTACTGTCTTCCTGCTGAAAACATGTAACCTAAAAGTTAAATACTCAATCCTCCTCTTTTCTTTTTTTGTTAAATGTTCTCAATACTGTTGAACACATCTTCTGCATGTTTGATCTATAAACAAATGAATATAAAATAGACTTAATAAATCACTAGTGACAGGTTCAAGAGAATCCTGCAGTTCTTATTATCTGAATGCTAAATGAATATGGTTAAACATATAAAAGGAATTTGTTAATGAGGTTGTATTATTGCTCTGGACTGCTTGTAACCTTTGCCATTCTTTTGTAAATTTTAATGAAAATCCAGTACTGGCTGTGTCACATTAAAATCAAAACAATCTAACTGTAGTCAGTTTACCTTTATCTTGCTATTGTTTACCTGGTTTGTATGTGCCTCATTTTTTCTTAACTCAAGTGAAGCCAAACGTCAAAACTGATGTGTTTCTTTTGAGACACAGCAACTTCTGCTGCTGCAAACAGGCAGAATGCGATTCAGCCCCAGCTTTAATTACCTAAAGTTGGCACACCCTATAGGGTAAAATGCCCAAGTTCCCATTTCACTAAATGGAGATGTAGACTCAACTCAGTCACACAGGACCAGCCCCAGTCTTTCCGTAAAGGTGTGGGTCTTTTGTTGGTCCTGTCTTTTTTCCACCAGTCCTGTGCAAATATCTCAGATATCATGAGGGCATTTCACATACCTGTAGATGATAGTGTTTAGGCAAACATCTCAACGTAATGTAAAGAGAGCTTGAGCACTGAGCAAATGTGCAATCATCCTCACACAAACACCTCAATTTCATATCACTCATGTGGACTGATTCTCCCTTCTTGAGGTCAAAGGTATTCTGCCTTGGATTTCAGTTCTTAAAGTCTAGGATGTGTTTTATCATGAGGTCTATCAACTGAGAACAAGTTATAAAAAATTACACAAAATATTTTTGGGCCAAAATTGCTGTTCAAAGAAATAAACAGTGGCAGATAAAGACCACCCTGCCCGAAGGTCAATTCCTTTGCAAGATTTTTAAGTTTTTTCAAATGCTGGAAAAAAGAATCTGCATTTTTTTCAGATATCATTTAAATCCTAATTGATCCTATTGCTCTTCTGCTTTTTTGGGCATGGGCAAGTAGGATAGGAGAGAGCAAGTAATCTCTTGATTAGAAAAATTACTTTACAAACAATACATTCATCAAACAGGACCTGCATTTCCACCTCTACAGAGGGTTCTAATGATAGGACACCAAGTGGGAAAGTAAAATATATTATGATTAATCTCCATTAAATCTTCTTAAAGGCAGAGCTATTCTCACTGAACTTTCTTATCAATGCATTAACTTTCTTCTCAAACTTCATTCCTTCTTGTTATTAACTCACCGTGCTCCTGGGTAGCTCCAAGAAGGGTTTTTTGGCTGATGTTGAAAAGTGTTTCAGCATTGGACAGAATCTCTGCAGTTGCATTCACATTCTTCTGTATTATCTGCCTCATATTTTCCTCTTTTTCTGACTAAAATACCTCTTTAAACAAGTCTCACACAAACATTTCTTTACCAATGTGAAGTCACAGCCAACTGTTTAACAAGTTATTGCAGTCATAGAATTAAACCATGTTTCGCATATCCAGAAAGATGCCACTTTTTCTAAACACTGCAAGTTGACATAAAAGCTTCTCATATGTAACCTCCCTGTATTGCAGGGGGAAAATTAGCTTTGAAAACTGAACAAGAAATTTTTGAATAGAGGCAGTAATGAAGCATATCTTTCTCTGACTGTCCATTTCCTATCCGAACTGTGATGTTACATTTTCCTGTGTCAAGTTTCTTATATTCTTCCAGTACAGCATTTTAAGATATCTTCTGCATTCCTTTCTGGGATTCTGCCAGTTTTGTACACAGTAATTTGGCCAGTTAATAAGAAGTGCTGATTGCCTGTCTGTCCTCTGCTCTTGGCCTCTCTGTAAACTCTACAAAACACTTCACCTCACAGCAGCTGATATGTCAAACCAATGACTGTGACCCTGTACAGGCTCTGTGGAAATTCAATATTTTACAGACGTGCTTCTCTGACCGATCTTGTGAATGTTCAGTAGCTTTCGAAATTTTGAGGGGGAGAAAAGGAGTGGAGCAAATGGATAAGAATGTATCTTTATATTCTAATACATAATAATTATGGATGCATAAATTTTATTTTCTTTGAATTGAAGACTTAATCTTACAAAGTCAAATTAAAAAAAAAAGCATCTTAAAATGTTTTAAAATCTTATTTTATATTTGACCATCTCATACCTCTGAGGAAACTTGTTTTCCTTCCTTCACTCTTCTAGAGGCTCCATTTAGCTGCTCTGCATTCAGTTTTAGTTATGAATATGCTTAACTCTTTCAGATTATATAAAAATATGTAAGCATCCTAACCAAATATGCATTGAGTCCAATATTCTTCTACCACGACTCAATTTTTTTAACCTATATAAAACTAAAATGCTAGAAATCAGAATCTTAGTACTGGAGACTAAATTTGCTCTTATTTTTACTCAATTAGAGAGATGTCTTTTTTTCTGGACTCATCTGTGTGGAAAAAGGTATCCACATATCTTGCAACATGGATATATTTATCTTGCAACGATAGTTTGCATCAACCTGTTGGATATTTGAGAGCAGCAGTAGAACACATTAATATAGACTGAAACATCTTAGTTTTACAGTTATTTTTGAAAGGCTTGGTGGTTTATTGGGTCATTTTCAATTCCCAAGGATATGTTTCAAGGTGCACCAAAATAAAATGAGCATTTTTAAGGGGAAAATATGCATGTATTTCCTAAGACACTGTTATAATTTCTGGCATAACATGAAGGTTTAAAAAACCTCATGATAATAAGTATGTATTATATTCTTTCTCACTCCTTTTAGTAAGACTGGCCTTTAATTTTCAGGAAAAATGCAGTTTGTCTCCACTGAGTCCAAAATCTTTTAAAATGCTTCCGTTTTGAATAATTATTTCGACAAACTGTTGGCACTAGTAAAATGGCTATTTTCACTGGAAGCAGAATTTTTTTTTTTTTATTTAGGAAATTACGCATTGTCCCTCTACTATTTCTGAAGAACTTAGATCCATGGACAGTGGTTAGTGTAGATCTGCATAGCTTTAGCATTTGAAACTTTGAACTGATTTTCATAGTTAGGAAATGATAAATGAACAGCAAGTGCAGTACGAAAATAAGAATGCAATTCATTCTTTAAAAACTTCTTGCCCATGCAAGAGGATCTCAGCTAGGCATTTCCAAAATCTTGTTTCTAGGCAAAGCATAAAGAATTTTACCTTGCACTTTATGAAGTAGAAAAGCTTTTCAAGTTTATATTTTACTGACAAATATATTGTGGCATTTACTATGCTTAAGGTGTATGAGCAAGATAATCATAATATACATCTGTGAATTAAAACTTAGTATGTATTATATTCCTGGAATTCTTATGTATTCCTTTAATACTTAGCCATGCAATTTGAAAAATTTCATTGATTTGGAAAACGATGGTTTTTCTTATGAATCTCTTGTACTAAAAAGCCATAATACAACCTCCTCTGAATAATTCATTGAATTACCAAGCAGGGACAACACCATGAGGCTCACGTGACTAGCCACTCCATGTAAAACATTAGCAGTAAATGGCTGAAGCAAACAGTTGGCAGAAGTTGAATTACATTCAGTTGGGGTAGACTTTTGTAGTTAAGAGTATTGCAAGCAAGCAATATGACAGGAAGCAACATTATGCCAGTGGATGTAATGTTAATTAGCTATCTTTTGGAAGAATTTCAAAATCAAAATGGTAATACTTTCAGCATTCATCAGGTGAGGTGTCTGCTCTTGCACAGAAAACTCAACTTTAATTTCTAGCTAACTGTTGGTGTTGGGTACAATTTGAATCAATAAAAATTAACAGCAAGATTATTTAGATAATCCTCAGTTCCTGGAAAAGGCCACTTGTTTTCACATCAGCAATAATTAGTTTCACTAGCAGTGTATCTGCAAATTTACTCTTCTCACTAGTGTCTGTTGCAGACATTTAACAGTTTTTTGGGTTTCACATAACAAAATAGGTTAAGTAGTTCTTACATAATTATTCAACCTAGTGGAGTTGACACTGCTGAAATATTCAGTCAGCACCGTGTTAAAACTGGAGACAAATTCACTGTAAGCTCCAAAGCTGTCATTTTGCTATGTGACTAAAGGACCCATAAATTGAAGATATAATAATAATAAAGACTTTGAGAAATGTGGTTTGGGGAAAGGGAAAATTATTCCCTTCAAGGGAAGTTTGTTTGCTCAGAGAATTTGTCAACTTTTATGAACAAAGAGAAAGGTGGCAATTATCTATCTTAGCCTTTTATAAAGTTTCCCGTTACGCTCACATTTCAGAAATTAAATCAGCAAAGTCACTAAAACACTTTAAGAGAGTTTCTAATACTCTTGTTTTGAGAAATGAGTAGGAAAGCAAAAAACTTTCCTAGGTTGTTGTCACATCGTCTCTAAAAAAATGAAAATGTTTTGTTTCAGTTGTTTCTCCTACCATCCCTTTTACTGTGTCTTAACCTTCAAAAATAATCAATTAAAACTTTTGCAAATTTCAACAAAACTGAATGGAGGAACAGAAAACAGTAGTCCTGACTGATAGAACGGTCAGAGGAATATTTCATACCCTCTTCAGCACAACAATCCATACAGAGAGTAAATTTTTCAGGAACTGGTAAAGCTCCCATATTTTTAGATACAAGCCTGTGCCAGTCAATTATAAACCACAGCAGCACTGGAAATCAAGTCAGTTTCCAAAGTGCTGCATTTTCTGGCTTATGTCTCTGACAAGATAAACTCACTTCCCTCTCCTGAATTAGTAATTAAGTGTCTGAAATTTGAAACCCAGAAAGGGAAACACAGTCATGAGCCTGTTCTCTTTTCCAGGTTTTCTAGAAGCTGCATGGATTTAAGCACAAAATTTAGACTGCCCCTCAAAAAGTCCATATTCTGGTGTGTCTATATCTACTCTTACATAAATTACTCTCATTCCTTTAAAATTAATTTCCCAAGCTTGAATTCATCCAAGTTCATCTTTTAAGTGTTGGAGACTCTTCTGTCTTTGCAATTCTGAGCACTCCCACGATCAGATCTCTTTTACTTGAATGAGGATCTGTACTCTGATTAAATCACCTTTAACCTTCTCTGCAGATGTGCTAAATTGATTGACTTCTTTAAGCCTCAGATAATAAGATTTTTTTCTGATTCTCAGAGCCCTTTTCTGTCCATTCTTTGAAGTATCTTCTGTATTTTTACATTTGTCTGGATGTAGACACTGGCAGTAGACACATCCTGGCAGAAGTCTATTTGTTTCTTGCATACTAAGTCAAAATTATTTCCTTACTTTAGCTTGACAGTCTTCTCTCACATGGACAGTGTTAGCTCTTTCGCTCCAGTATGAGAATTAAATGTCACATTAAGGAGGTTCTCTGATGATTTCAAGTAGCTTTCTGAATAATTACTTTCTGAGGTAGTGTCCTCTTCTGTAGGTATAGATGTAGTTATTTGTTTCCTGTGCTACCACCCATAATGAAGTGTGTTAACATATATTTTGGTAGGTTGTGACCATTTGGTTTCCGAGTGACTCAGGTAACTGATCACGTGTCCTCTTCATTAGTTGCAATTCCACACCTGAGTATGTCTAGCATACAGTTTAAAACACTGTCTAATATAGACACTTAGTAAAAATTCCTATGTGTGGAATCCCAGTAAAAACAGCTCCACTTACTGATCTCTATACACTTAGAAATACTAGGTTTAATCAGCCTTTAAGGTGGTTTTAAGCTCTTTATTATGTGCTGTCATTATTTTCTTCAAATTTTTAATCGACATGGTATGATTCAATGACAAAGACCGCTTTTTTAAGGCAGAAATTTCTCAGACTGAGCTGCATTCCTTATAATAAGTATATGACTAACACAGGCATTTCTATGAAACTGAATCCAATGTAATTTGTTGCATGTCTGATCTACTTTTAGTTACCAGTATGAATGCATACCTTGCATCATATTTCTCTGATGTCTTTGTTGGTAAAAGGATAACTTAATCCAGCTGAATTTAACAGGGAGAAAAGGTTACTGGTTTTATTGGAAAGAATTTCCCTGATACCTTGCAGATTTATTTGTCCAGGTAGTCAGACTTGAAGTTATAGAGGATCCAGTCCAGTGCCATTATCACAACAGGCTTGGGAAGAAAAGGCCAATAGCAGCATATCTCTTACAGGGGAAAGCATGCTAGAGGAACAGGTAAGGCAGCTTGGCAGTTCAGTAAGTGTATAAATTAGCCCCACAGTAACTCAAATGCTCTGCAGGACTGTAAGCATACATGCCTTCTGGATTTTTAGGAGCCAAACTATTCGTGACTAGAGGCTAAAAAATAGCCCACATCAAGTCAAAACAAAATCAGCCTACTCTTCGTAAAGTAATCTTACACACACAAACATGCATATATCCAAACACCCACAACCTGCTGGAGAGTTTCTGAACAAAACAATGCAGATAAGCACATGTAGGTACTGTGGTCATCCCAGGTTTTCTCATGGACTGAGCCTTGTTTAGTGGCTGAGCTAGAGGCATAGGGATCAAATATGTAGGTTCCAGTTACTTGTTCTGTGTCTATTCAGGACATGACTTTCGAGTATTATATAGCAGATAATGAAAAAGCAGAAGGATTTAACTCACTTGAGTAATCCTATTTCCTAACATTCATTATCAGTAACTTCACAGCTGCTGTATGGCTTACTTATTAAAATAAAAATTAGGAGGAGAAATCTGTTGATGTCAGATTTATTCAGAGCGGCAAGACTTACCACCTGACATATCTAGGTAATTAGAGGGGGGCTTTAACAGAAGGTTAGAACTCAAATATTATACAGAGTTTATTGCTTGTCATGCTGAAATGAGTCTTGGCCAGCACAAGGAATTTTCTCAGTAATGTTCTGCACTGATATTATGCAGAGATGTTTGAATAGTTTCTCTCTTTAGAGTCCTCTTTTTTCCTCCAGATAATTATTTTCCTTTATTCTGTCTGTCCCTGAAATGCCAGTTCAGTGATTGATCCTTAACTAAGAATAAACAGACAAATGGTTAGACAGAACCACACTTTTTTCAGAGGAAGCATGTAGGTAAGGACAAATTTCTGAACAGGGATGATATCAAGCATATACTTATATATTTTACTGATTTGGAAGTAGCATCATCAGTTATGGTTTTTTTTTTTTTCATTACTCTGTTGTTCCTTTTTCTGAGAAAAAATTGCTTTTTAAAAATTGCTTTTTTAGGTCCATAGATATATCTAGGTCCTTCTGGAAAGAAGAAGAAGAAGAAAGAAATATGAATTGGTTCAGAATAAGCTTCTTTGCTGTGTTTTACTCACTCTTCTGAGAGTTATGTCCCAAAGAATGTAGATCTTCAAGGTCCTTCAATCTTATACACACGTATTAACAAAATAGGGGAGGTGTGAACAAAATACTTGCAGGAAGAACAGTCTCCAATCATTCTAGAGGTGATATCTTGTCCGAACACAGTCCTATGCACTGCTTTGTGGAAAGGTTATTTAACCTCAAGCATTTGTCACTGGTCTTTGCATTAGCCCAGAAAACATTAAACTTGGTGCAACAAAGCCTCCCTCATGCCCCGTGGTGCCAAGTTTACATTTCAATCTCAGCTGACAGGCAGGTGCCATTCTATCTGTTTATATTCAACTATGTTACTTACTAGTGCTTACAAAATAAAGCTATAGATGACAAGAACAATATCTTTGATATTTAGGTAACAAAAAAACTGCATGATAATGCTTTCACACTGATTTCTTTCCTCCAGGATAGCAGAGCATTAGTCACCAGCAGGATTGAGACAGGTTTTTATAAAAAAATATGAAACTTACATTTTAATCCTCTTTCTTCAGATAAGCATCTAATTCATACTGCAAAAGAGAAGAAAATTATACACTAGCAAAATACTTTGTTGTTTTCCTGAAGGAAACAGTACAATAGAGTGGACTGGGTATGGTAATAGAATTTTCCCCAATGTATAACTCCTGCATCTCCCCTGTGGTTCTATAAAAGCATTCTAAAGAATGTTTCAGTAAACAAAATAAGAGAGTGATAAAGAAAACTGAATTAGCAATCATTCGGACAGCCAGCTGTTTTGGGTTAATGTGAATGCCTGTTTTTGGAGATATTTCTTCTGGTTTATTTGAACATACTTAGTTTGCCATCCTGTCAGATGTTTGCAGTCTAGCATACAACAAAAACCAGCAGAGTGCTGTGAGTGTTTTTGGACTGCAGTTCAGCCTCCTCACAGCTGACCCACAGCATGCAATATCTGATAATGGCTGATTTGTCTTAAACGTGTTCATTAAAAGGAAGGAATTTATCTCTTATTAGCCTCTTCATGGACACCGCTGTTTGGCAAAAAGAAATTTAATGTTTTGAATTAGCGAGGTTTGGGGTAGTGAACTGTTGGGAGTAATGTTTTTTTTTGGTATAAATCTTCTGATCAAGTTAACTGGGGCTTGTTTTAAAATAGCATAAATAAAAGTTACATGTAAACGTTTCTTAACATGACATTTTTTCTAATCCAAAAAGAAATGTGTGCCATCTGTCACAGCAGAAAAAAAAGGCTGATGTTGAAGAGGTGTTGTGGTTTTTCTAACTGTAAGTGTTCAGGACTTTTAAGAGTTCATTTAGTACTTTCCATATAGGAAAGTGCTTTTAATTCAAAGATAGAAACAGTGATATAGTTCCTAACATGAAGTAAGGGATACAAAAATAAAAATTTGAGTAATGGGCCAAAGAGGTCACACAGACAGCATTTCACTGATAATTTCCCTTTCCACTCTACATAGTATGTCAGAAACTACACATGGTCTCACAAAGTGGACATACAAAAATACATATGTTAATAAATGTATCTTTTGTACATTTAGACTCATGAACATTGAGGATCAGTTTGGCTGCAAAATAGTAAAGCTGGATATATTCAAGTTCAGCTATATCCTTTACTAGTAGTAGTAGAGGAGCTGAATTTTCAAGTATAGTGCAAGTATGTTCCAGAGCTGAGCTACATAACTGCCAATGAAGAAATATGAACTTAAAAGATCTGTGTTGAAATGTGGGCTCTGTGTTGTCCTGGTTAAGATGTCCAGCTCCTAGATTTGCCAAACACTGTGTGTATATTCATGTTCTCTCTACAAAGATAGAAATTGGATTCTTCTTCTTGAACTTAGTGATAGTCATTAAAAGAGCTACTTCTTACTTCATGGTGAGCTGTGGTTTAGAGATCATATTTGCTCCTGCAAATGAAACAGAGCATTTTTCTACAGCAACAGAGAGAATATTACACAAAATGGTCCACTATGCACCAACACAGGAGAACATAGTATAGACTGCAATATGAGGAGTATCTCTGCACCTTAATTAGTCAATGCATCAAAGCAGATGCTGGATGGGAAGTATCATCAATTCCATGCCTCTAATCTCTTTCCACTAATTTT
>VZTF01004847.1:0-26576 GCA_013397755.1 Cnemophilus loriae | reverse complement strand
GGAGAAAAGAAAAGAAAAAAAAAAAAAAAAAAGAAGAAAGGAAAAGAACACACACACAAAAAAAAGCCCCGCAGAGAAAAGAGAAGACAAGAAGGAAGCAAGTATAGGGAGGAAAGATCAAATGACAGAATCATTTGCAGACAGAATGAGAGAGGGATGAGAGATAATTGAGATCCACACAGACAGAAAACAGCAGATATTTGTTACCACGAAAGAAGAAAATCAAAAGGCATGTTGCCAAAGCATATTCAGGAAATAGAAAGGTTTTGCTATCTGTCAGGTGGTATCTGAGAATAGTTCAGTCAAAACAAAATGTCTTATAGACAGTTTTTCCTCTTCCAAAACTTTGGTTCAACTGTTAAATATATATTTTACGTTAGTACTAATGTCTCTGGCAGACCCCTGTTGAAATAGGTGAAAAGAATGAAGTTCATGTATTCAAATGGAGAAATATGGTAGAATGGAGTATGCAGAGAGGCCTACATCATAGATTTTTAGCAATTGGGTGCAATGAATGCCAGTGAAATCAATTATACAAACAATGTGCAGAATTTCAGATGGTCGTGCACTGACTTTTATGGATCTCTGGAAAAAACTGCGGAAGTCACAAAGGATTAATAGGAATTCATGCACAAAAGAACTAGTCTCACATGGAGGGCTTTATGATAGGAATATTGTGTGGCATCCACAGAAAAGGAATTCTCAAAAGACAGAGAGAGGCAAATATCATAGCACCTATGGGTGCTATGTGTTGTTGACGGATGAGAAGAATTCTAAACTAAGAAATTATGTTAAATTGTATGAAGTCATGCAGAACCTGATGCTGATTCCCTAGGTTCTTTTGCTTTCCTCTTACTTCTCATATGCTTTAAGTTTTCCCTCCTGCTGGAGGTAAACAGGATAAGAGTAATCAGCTGCTAGTCAAATCCAGCATGGCAAACAGCCATCTTCCTACTATAGAACTTTTTACTAAAGAAAGTAACAGATTTATTCAAGTTGCCACGTAAAATATAAGAGTTGATGATGTATGTTCTTCTTTTAAATGTTCACTACAAAAAGGATCATAACAAATATTTGTAAGCTGAATGAGCCACACCTTATCTTTCATTTTAAGATTTAACAGCCTTGTATGATTGAAACCACCCAACCAACAAACAAGGCCTCTAACAAAATCTGTTTCTTTTAAAATGTGTTTTCAAGTTTTCTCTTATCACGGGGACACTGAAATAAAACCAACAGTTTTGGTACTAGTCATTTTCCCCCCACCTAGAAAAACCACAGCACATTTCTTTTGTGGACTATATGGAATACTGAAATATTTCTGTATTCATAATCCTACAATGAATGCTAATTGAATAATCCTACAATGAATGCCACAATGATTTGTCTAAATTCTGTTTTTCTTTAGACAATATTGAAGACTTTTATGAATTTGAACAGAAAGATACAGACAGCAGTTTGCAAGGCTTAAGCTTAGTGCAGAGAATTTCGCTTGGATGAGCCTTCTAATATTGACAAAATATTTAACATCACATTTCTTAGAACAGTTTACACAGAGAAAGGTATCCGAAAGGACGTACGTGTGCTGAAAGTGACAAGTAATCTAATGACCTTCCTTAGAAAGAAAAGAAAGTCCTTCAAGGATGACTGAACCAGCCTAACTTAGCTATTTTCTAAGCTCTTTCTGAAAGAGGCTTTGTTTCTGTGTTGAGTGTAAAGAAAACGCAGTGAGAGAAACAAACCGAGAAAACCAGCCTCTGTGACTAATCTCCTTTGAGTTAAAACATATTGATTCAAAACTTTGTGGTGCAGTGTTTGTTCGCTGGTCAAAGCCTGATATGAGTACCAGAGCAATTCAGCTACTGAATACACATGACTTTGATTAACCATCAAGCTAACAGAGAGAACAATCCCATCCCCTCTAGAGAAGGGGAAAAGAAAACGATTTCTAGAACCTTTTGAATCAGGCAGCTAGTCTCTTCTGTCCTCTAGCTAATAAGCTACTCTCTGCATGAATCCTCTTTCTGACTGGAAGCCTTTTAAATCCGCCAGCTGGAAAACAGGCTTTCATGTGGCTTCTCATCTCTGGCACCTATTTGTCTTGACAAACAGGGCCAGCTGCACTTCTGGGTCTTTAAAAAACTATGTGGCCTCTTATAGTTGCCCCATGTATATCATTCCAATGTAATGAAGGTGTTTTAACACCCCAGCAGAGGATTCACCTAGTGCAGAAACCACACTGTACTTGCACAGTTCTTTCTATAGCTCTCCTTCATGCAGAGTACAACAAGAGAGTTACCATAAACTTTCCAACCTGTGCACATTCAGCTCATTCGAAAAGATAGTTACAACACACCATCTGTTCTCAGTCAAAGCAAAATCTAAACAGAATAAAAATAACTTTAAAATCATCTTTCTGCTCCTTCTGACATCTCTTGAGGTTGAGCACAGAATTAGACCTCCATGTTATTTATACAGCACTCTGAGGCATGCTGGATGCTTTGTAGATCAAATGCAATGACATTTTCTCAGACTTCAGAAGATAGTTTAATTTTAAACTTACTGCAAGTTATAAAATGTGAATACGGGGAGAAGGAGTGAAGGAGGAAAAATGTTACACTAATATTAAAAAAAATTAAATAGGCCCATGCTTTGTAATTTTCCTGTAAGAATTCTGCTCACAATTTTTGTTGTAGCTTATTTTTTGCATAATTTCTTCTAGGCTGAAGGTTAAAAAATTGCCCTCTATATTATCTCCATCCATGTTTTTGTGGCATCCTGAATTGGCATTTCTCTCCTTTTGTTTGATTACCCAAAACAGCAGCCTATCAGTCCCTACTCCCTACTGGCTTCACAAACCAGACCACTCAAAAACCAATTTGTGGTATGCATATAGAGATATAAAAAGGGAGAAACATGCCATATAGGGAAACATACTCCCTGTTCATCTTAAGGTTGAGTTTCTTAGCAAATGGCAAGACCAGGTTAATAAGAAACCTATACTGGAAACACACACAAAGCCATAAAGATTCAGATTGTTCTTTTTCTAATTAGTATTTTCTGTGATTTACTGTATGCATAAGAAATGTTACAATGGGCATCATCACCCTATCAGAGCAAAAGCTGGACAAATGGGACTAGATACAGACTTTTTTCCTTAATCTGTTACGAAAACAGAAAATATAGAAAATTAATTTTGCGTGTGATCCATTACACTCAGCATTCAACAAACTCAGTTGCTGAACTAAAGTAGTCAGTACAAGTCATCAGGCAACTCCTGGATTTTATAGTTGAGAATGTGTAATGCTGATGATCAGCTCACTAACTCTCTCTCTTTGGCAGAGGCTTGTCTTCTTTACTGTGTCTTGGTCTACATATCTGGTTATTTGCTCTCTTCAGAGATCTGTAGTTTTCATTTGTTCATTCCAATTGGGTATAAGTCTTACTTTTCATGGGGCAGAGGTATGCTTTACTTATTGGTATAAACATTATTTCTAATGCACATTGGACTTAGTTTGCAGTATATTTGCATGAAGTTATGAATAATAATATGGATTTGTTGAAGTAATTAAAACAATGAAAGTGCCTACTTTCTACTGAGTATTTTTTTCTACTATTAAAACATTATACCACTGTACAACAATTGATACTTCAATGTATAATCTGCATTCAACATCTCAACATATCCACAGTTAGCATGAACCTACTTGCTGATATGCTCACATAGAGCCCAAAAGATTCAGCATCACATTTGTGCTGATCTTTATACCACATCAGCTGCTCCTATTCCTCTTTTGACTCTTGACTGGTAATAAGGACTCGGTCCATCAGACACTTCAAAGTGTGCAACAACTCAGTGAAACAGATTGGTTATGCTGGAATGTTTGCCAATAAGAAGGACATGACCACCCTGAGCCTCTGGTAGATGTTTTATGCTGGCAGATATATACCCCAGTGCCTACTGTTCACTCTGACATAGTGACCATCACTGTCAGCTCGATCAAATTCTCATCAGGAAAGAAAGTGTAGGACTGCTGCAGAATTGCATTAATATGTATGTAAGGCTGTGTGAGTCTGGAGACAGTGTCTTGAGCTTTGCGTTATACATGACAAGCACGCCTGTAGTGTTGCTGTGCACATTTATAGCAAGTTATGCAAGACTGGGTAGCCAAAAGACCAACCATACATACTTGATACACCAATTTTCAATATAACATTTGTTTCTAACAACCCAGATTTACATCTTCTGCAGAAATGGAGAGCAGCTGACTGTATATGACAAGAAAAAAGCTGTGATACCTGTAAAATGGGACCTCATTGAAAACTTTTTTACAAAAGTAGTTTTACAGACTGTGATGAGAAAGTACCTCTTCAATATTGTTTTCTGCATAGCTTGGTTCAAAATCTCACTTAATACAGTATTCTTGACCTGGACAGAAGCTTCTTCAAGAATTTGTAAAGATTCTGTGATAAGTATACCAGCAATCCTATAGCACAGAGTCCTCTTTTACTAAAATATCTTGATATACGCCAAACGAAGAATATTAAAAGGTAAAAAAGGTCTTGCTTATGCATTTGCATGCACGCTGAATGTGTAAGACAGTTGGAAAATTTCACTTCCCACTTTTTAATAACTTAAAAATGTTTTTTTCCTTCCACATAGCCCCATCCACTGCACCACCACCACCACCACCACCATCCCCACCCCAGCCCCTGGGAAGGATTTCCAAGTCTTTTACAAAGAACTGGAAACTAAAATACTTTGATATAGAAATTCCACAGCTGTATTCTCTGGAACGTTTAGTTCTAAGTACGTCATGTTTTACTTTCCATTTTATTCCCTTAATCAAACTACTCTCCATAATGGTTTTATGTGTTTTCTCTCCATCAAGTGTAACTTGACAAGGTGACCTGACCTTACCAATATCAGAGGAATGGGAATCTAGTGGAGGAGTAGAATGTACTTACTATTACTAATATTTAAAGTTTCCCTTCTCCTCCAACATGGCTCTGATAGCATTTCACAACTCAGCTGCCGAAAAAAGGGGGAAAAGAGATTGAGACATTTTCTCCTAGTATAGACTTTACCTTCAAAAAATTAACACTAAAATAAAGAAAGGAAAACTCTGCCTTTAACTATGAGATTAAGCTATAAGAACAGAATTTATTAATTTTTTCTTTTACCTCTCAATGAATTTCAGCTAACAGAAAAGTTTAATCTTTCCAGTCTTCTAACATAGACATAATTTTTTTGAGTCTTGAATAGTAAGGTTACAATGGCCTTTGACCATAGAATTATCATAAAATAAATGACTAGTCAATATTCATTTGACTTTGTTGTACATACTCATTGTTATGATACTACTTGCTGTTTCAGTGGTGATATTCATGCAATGCAATTTACAAGTTATTTATTTCGCACGCAGTGTTTGCAGCATTACCCAGAACACAGTGACTTTAATTGAATTGTTTCCAAATGTCACCACTTACTAAGGACATGTCAGGAGATAAAGGTGAATGCATGATAGATGAACAGATATAAAGGTGCTTAATTTCCTGTCAAACTGCACTAAAAGTCCGTACAAGTCTCTTCTACCCATTCACCACTTCTGTCTCAACTTACAGAAATGATCAAGATCTACCTCTTCATTCAAAAACATATCTGTTCCATTCACCTCTTTTTTCTTTTTTTCAAATTTCCTTTTGTTTTCCTTTTTGATATTCACTTTGTTACAAAAAGACAGATATCAGCCTTTTGGGGAAAGATCTTGACACCGCTCAAAGATATTTAAAAATGAAAAGCATTTATTGGGTTAGAAAGACGCTAATTTATACCAGCTTTATTGCAGTGAGACAAGGCAAATCTCATGAAGTTCATATTTTATATGAACTTAAAAATCTGACATGTAACTCCAAGCACTTTTCTCAGAATAAAGACAAGAATTACTTGAACTGTAGGCAACATCACCTTAACAGTTGATAGCAATAGAATTTTCTAAGTATTGTAGCACCAAAACAATCAGAAAACAATCAAAACAATCAAAATTACTCTTAAATTGAAAAAAATATCCTTAGGAAAAGGAAACATGTCCTTAGTTTTCTGTAGGATTACGGTTGTTTTTTGTACTGGAGTTTTTTGTGCTGTTTTTTATACTACTAATTGCAGTTAAATATAGTAAACAAACTGACAATATATTTCTTTCTGTGATCTCCTCACAGATAATATTACTGTTTGAATGCATTTGATATTTGAAATTACTCACCAAATTAAATCCCAATTTATATCTTCATTGTCATAACTTGTATTTCAGTAGTCCCGCAACGGAGCAAACATATTTGCATGGAAATATCTTTAAAAAAAAATTTAAATTTCCACTACTAAAAAAAAAAAAAGTAACTGAAACCTCCATTAGAAACCACAACTCCCAGCATGAGGAATAGGAGTAATTTGCTCCACATGTTAATCTGTGACATATGGGTTCAGTTCCTCAGGAGTGAGTCAAGTTCTCCAACTTATCAAGAAAAAATTACATATGTAGGTTTCTATTCCATCATCCAATAATTATTTAAAAAAGAATTTCTTCCCTAATATCTAATCTAAACCTACTCTCTCTCAGTTTGGAGCCATGCCCCCTTATCCTATTACTACACGCCCTTATAGAAAGCCCCTCTCCAGCTTACTCATAGGCCTCCTTCAGGTACGTGAAGGCTGCTCCAAGAGCCTTCTCTCCTCCAGATTGAATACCCAACTCTCAGCCTGATTTCATAGGAGAGGTGGTCCAGCCCTCTGATCATCTTTGTGGATGTCCTCTGGGCTCACTCCAGCAGGTCCTTATCCTTCTCATGCCGGAGACCCCAGAGCTGGATGCAGCACTACAGATGGGGTCTTGCCAGAGCAGAAGGGCAGAATCACATCCCTCAGCTTGGTGGTCACAGTTCTTTTGATGCAGCTGAGGACACCTTTGGCTTTCTGGGCTATGAGTGCACATTGCTGTGTCGTGTTGAGCATCTTGTCAACCAACACCCCCAAGTCTCTTTCCTCAGGGCTTCTTTCAATCCAGTCTTAATTCCCATAATTATATGGGAAACAATTTAGCTTAATACCCTTCTAAGACTATTCATAATAGAATAATTGGAAATGCTATTCAAGAGAGCCTGCTTTGAGATTTGCCAAAAGTGAATTTTAATCTAAAATGTATTGGAGTTACTTTTCTTCGATTGTTTAAATCCCCCATCACATGCCACTGCATAGCATTATTACCGCTTCTTGCTTTCCAGCAGCAACTTGATGCCATCCAATTCTCCAGGAGAATTTTAAATATTTAGAATACTGTCCAAGTATGAAATCATCTAGAACACCAAGAACTACAATTAAACTAATTAAACTCTTGCAATGTGGCATTTCAAATTATTGCAAATAGGTAGAAACCTTTAGCTGAATGACAAAGCCTGTAACACTCTGCATTCCCTTTTGTTAATTGCAGTTTATATTGTCAAGATTTTAATGAGCTGATAAACTTGTTCTCCAGCACTATTCAACAAATTATGTTGTGTTTATAAGTCCATAAATTAGTATATCGAGTAAGAAAAAAGCCATTAAATGCATTGCATACTTTTCTTTTACATGTATTGCATGCAAATAAGACCAGCTAGAGGAGATTCTGTTGAACATTCATATCTACTGGGGCAAAATTATAATTATTTTTTTCGCTTCCACATCTTCTTAAAGTCCTATATGTAGGAAAAGTATTGAGACTCTATTTTGTGATTTAGGGCTTGAATAAACCGGAGATAATTTTCTAATGGTTAGAAAGTAAAAGAATGCAAGAAAAGTAAAAGTTAAAATGAAAGACAATACCAGTCATGTAGACTACTACTGCGGGATCAGGCCCTTTCTCATTCAGCTTTATGCTCTGTGCCACAGTCATCCAGTATTTATATCTGTTAATTTTTTCCACTTTAAAATAGTCATCAATATTATCTCACTTGCACCCAACATGTTCACATCTCATAGCTGAACAGGCTTATTGCTATACAGTTTTTGAGTACTGTGAAAGTGTGAACTGACTGTTTAGCAAGACATAAGTGGTGTGCCAAGAGCCTGAAGCATCAGCTCTGAAAGCACAGGCTGCTTCACTGATCTCCTGCAGAGTCCCAGATGCTGGGTCTATGTTACTATGCAGAGCAGCCCTCAGGGTAGCCTCAAGGCCAGAAGAGCTTGCCATCTACCTTGATTGCTTGTTCAGTCATCCCAAAGGCGAGCTCTGGGGCAAACCTGCTGATACTCCTGGATGGCAGTGGGAATTGGTGATGTACCCAATACTTCAGCAACAATATTTGCATGTATCCTTTAGCTATTCTATTTGCCATTTTATTGACATCAAGTAGGGAAAAAAAGAAAAGAGTCTGGAGATTATTCCTTGCAGATGTCCTCAGGTTCTTCCCAAAAGGATTCAAAATGTTTGCTGTCTTAAGGGAAGCAGGGACTTCTAGCAACCTTAGTTTATACTGCAGATAAAAGATATAATGGATGCAAAATATTTACCTCTTATTCACAGGAAATCTGAAGTCTTCACGTTAGGTACAGCATGGAGGTATCCACAGAACAGATGAATCTGAAATAATGAAATTATTCCAAACCACTTAAAAATGTTATCTTTCTGAAAAGCATTGGTGCCGTGATTCAAAGACGGTTATTCTCAACCCATTGATGATGCATGTATTCCTGGCCTGATAAAGCATAGTGCATAACTTAATGTGCTTAACTTTTAACTACTGGTGAAACATGGTGAGGATACTCTAAGCTCACACATTTTATTTCACATGCAGGATAAGACAGGGGCAGTCATGGATGACTACTGCAGCTGATACAGTTCACTAAAGTGTAGCAACATCTTTTTATTGACTGCTCAGATGTGAATTTACCAGAGCAAGGAACTTGCAGCACTTGGGCACTCCACTTTTGTTTTTGCCTCTCTGTGCCCTGAAGTGATACCCTGGTAGTTTCTTTTCTTTTCTTACTGTCTCCCCCTGTATCTTCTTTCACAGGAGAATAGCAATGGGATTAGAGTACTTTGTTTACTCTGGAATCAGATGGGGTCAGAAACGCACATGAGGTTGAAACAAAAAAAAGGGAGCTGGAAGTACAGTCTGTGTAGTTATGCCACTAAAGGCAACAAGTTATTCAAAAACACAATTCATGAAGTTGGTCACTGCACTGGTTCCATTCTCTCCTTAGTCCTACCCTGTGATAAGCATCATGGTAGAAGAGGGTTCTGGATTCAAACAAAGCATAACTCCAAGAAACAGTCTTCAGGCTGGACCTTTTGAAAAAAAAGAAGATCCAGGCCTCAAACCTGATGATTCATAGCCAGAATAAGAAGAAACCATATTCTTTAATGAAAGGTGATTTTGGAGCACCGATCATCACCAACGAGAATGTTATATGGTTAGTTTGCAGTTTGAGACAGTAACATGCTGCTTTCTTTTTTTTTTCCCCCTCACTTTTACTAAATGCTACTATTGTGGTGCATAATATTTTGGCATCTCCAGAGTATCTGACCTAACACAAAATGGCGCTTGATTTAAACTCGTGATATTTGAAATTAGGAAGGTATAAATAATATAGCTTCAAAATGACTTACTGAAGGATCCAAAGCTTTAAGTGTTGCAAGGAAAATCTTCATAAGTACTTCTAGTTAAGTGCCCTCTACTATAGTCAATTAATCTTTTTTATAAATAATGTAGGCAATGCTACTGAAATAGTGGTTAAACATACAGATAACAGATTGCAGGTTCAATGGGTAATGAGGCTCACCACAGCTACAAAAGTGATTGGAGCTCTTGAAGACGTGGTTACTTCATTTCCATTAGAAAGTGCCCTGTTGCATTGTGTCTGGAAGCATATTAAAGACTCTATATTTACAAAACTGAATGTTTAGCCTTGAAGAGGAGTGAGTTGAAGTCTTTGATGATTATGCTAGGTGATTGTCTCATGTACTCCTAATGTAATGCTTGGTGAAATTTACCATAGAAAATCTTACAAAAGTTGAATTATCTTGCTCCATGGTTTCAATAAGTAAGTCCTCTGGTGGAATACCATTTATTCTTATGATGTCCACCATTCAACAAATCATTGGTAAAAATTCAAATTAGTTCTAAAATGATCCAGAGAGGTGTGAGAAAGGCTTTGGCTGTATAGCTTAATAAACTAATACAGCAATCTATGAGAAAAGAGACTGAAGAAGTTAACTGGTTCAAAGAGTGTGGGTGCTTAAATATGGAGCAAAAGTTTAGATGGAAGAAGAAAGACTTTCAACATTACTAAGAAAGGAATAAAAAGTCAATAGTTGGAAAGGGATTTTAGAAAATTCAACTCTAAATAAGTAAAAAATTCCTAATAGTAATGATCCAGCTTGTTAGTGAAGATAGTATCTTCAGTATTGCTTGGAATCTCTAAAGCAAAACTTGTGACCCTCTGATCCAAGTTTGAGAGGCATTCTTCAGCCCACAAAGCAGAAGCAGTGCTCTTTTTAGCTCTGGAGGACTGTAAATATGAGCATTTCTTCTCATTCTTCCTCTTCTGCCTCAGTTTACATTCTGAATGAATTCTCCAAGTACATTTAATTGTTTCATCACCATTTGTAAGGCAAATGGCTTTAATCAAATTTCTTGCTTTATGCCTGTTTTGGTTGTGTACTTTGGCTTCTGATTTTATGAAGGTTTTTATTTGGGTGAGTTTTAACAATGTTGAAGGTGTCCTGATTGTAAATGACCAGCCAAGTCTCTATTTGGCTCATTTAATTGCCTCTTTATTGGCCTCACTAATCAGATCTGACTACTTTTACAAGCAGTGTCTTTGTCCGAGAAGCAACCAATGCTATTAAGTTTACTTGTGCATAATTTTTTTGTCATCATCACATCACTGAATTCATATCTGCACAGCTAGTATTAACTGGATCTGTTCTGGTCACTTTTCTGTCTTGTTTTTCTCTGAACCCAGACACCAGTTAATGATCTGAGAGTCTCATGTCCCTTTCTCTGGCGAAAGGTGTTCTATTCCCAACGTTTTATTCTGCCAGAATCTCTGGATACATATTCAGATTTAAAATCCTATTTTCTTTGAACTCAAGGACAACAATTTATTTCTTCAATTGACCTCATGCAAGTAAAATTCAGAAATATTCTACTAAGGTATATAGCTAGAAGACATGCATCACATAAGCATAAACACATTAGATATTTAGACATTTTAACTAGACATGTTTGCAGCTGCACTTGCATTTGCATATGTCCTGACACTTTGCTTATAGTTACCACTCAAACATGGTTTCCCTCAAGGTTTGGAGACAACCAGGGTTGACTTTCAAACAAAATTGTATGTGTAGCCCTGATACACTTATAGTATTAATAAAGGGATATTTTTTTTTGCTCTAAAAGAAATTTATACAGTAGGCAAAGTCCTTAAGCCAGTCCTTAGATTACTATGTCATTAATATATAATGTGACAGGACCAGTATTCAAATATAAACAAATTATTTATGCATGCAGATGAACTTTTAATTTATTTACCCTGGATTACAGCAAGGTTAACAGAATTACAATGAAGCTATTACAATTGAAATGAAAATAAGATGCATTTTCATGTTGCTGGTTTAGAG
Source organism: Cnemophilus loriae (assembly GCA_013397755.1). Classification (NCBI taxonomy): domain Eukaryota; kingdom Metazoa; phylum Chordata; class Aves; order Passeriformes; family Corvidae; genus Cnemophilus; species Cnemophilus loriae. The sequence continues at coordinate 14,916 of VZTF01004847.1, read as the reverse complement.
ACCTGGCTTGAGCAGTATTCAAATGCTGCTCCAATTTGATTCATTCACAGAAAATGAGTTCAAAGTAACACCATAAAATGTGTTTGCACTCTCTCTGGGCTTCATACAGCTGCTTTACGGTTTGTTTTAATAACAAAGATTTTTATTGTTGAGGCACGTAATAAATATGACAGACCATATCCTGTGGCCTGCAAGGTCTGAGGATGAAGAGGCTCTGTATGAACTGAGGAGATGAGATAGCCTGTATAAGACTAGAACGGTGGGGCCCGTTTCTCTTCATATATGGCTTGTTTCCGTGGGACAATCAATAGATAATTTACCCCAGGGGCAAGTGTTCCTTTATGCACAATAGCCAAGCTTTTATCATAGGATTCATCTCATCTGATTCATTTCTTTTCCAGCGCTAACAGAATTCTATTACTTTGATAAAATCAGATACATTCGTGTCCTACATTATGTCAAAAGCTAAATTTTCCTTCCTCCAAGGACATTAGAGGAAGATGTAGGTTAGGAGAAATTTATGAGCCATGCTATGAAAATTATTCTTTTCTTAACTGGAATGTTGAAGATCCCTAATATAAAACAGACCCCCACTTCTACACGGGGGTTTGAGCAAACAGAGCATAGTGCGTTTTGGTAGCATTTGCATTTTGAGCAAACAGAGCATGACAAAGTTTTGGTAGCAGGACAGGTTGCATGGATGGCATCTGTGAGGAGACACCAGAAGTTGTCCCTGTGTTGGACAAAGCCAGTTCCAGCAGGCTCCAAGATGAACCTGTCACTGGCCAAAGCTGAGCCCATCAGTGATGGTGGTAGTGCCTCTGTCATAACTTAGGGTGAGTTACACTGGGCAGCAGCTGGGAGAGAGGAGTGAGATTATGTGAGAGAAACAGCTCTGCAGATACCAAAATCAGTGAAGAAGGACAGGAACAAGGTGCTTCAGGCACTAAAGCAGAGACTCCTGTGCAGCCCGTGGTGAAGGCCATTGTGAGGCAGGCTGTCCTCCTGCTGTCCATGGAGATCCACACTGCAGCAGAGATCCAATTACAGTCTGTGGAGGACATCACATCAGAGCCTGAAGGTGAGTGCTTGAAGGAGATTGTAACCCTAAGCGAAACATGCGCTGGAGCAGGCTCCTGGCAGGACCTGTTGTCCCATGGAGAGAGGAGCCCACACTGAGTAAGATTTTGTGGACTTGTGATACCATGGGCGACTCACACTGGAGCAGTCTGTTCCTGAAGGACTGCACCATGCAGAAGGGACCCACACTGAAGCAGCTCTTGAAAGGCTAATGTTGGAGCAGTTCATGAAGAACTGTATCCCATGAGAGAGATCCAATGCTGGAGCAAGGGAATAGCATGGGGAGCAAGGAGCAAAGAGACCAAGAGTTATGAACTGATGACAATCTCCATTCTCTGTCCCTCTGTGCTGCTCAGGCAGAGGAGGTAGAAGAGTTAAGAATAGAGTTGAGCCCAGAAAGAAAGGAGAGGTGAGGGAAAGAAGTTTTTAGTTGAATTATTATTTCTTATCCTACTCTGTTCACCAATAATTGGCAATAAATTAAATTCATCTCCTCAAGTCAAATTTGTTTTGCCTTTGACTGTAATGGCTATGTCAGCTCACAAGCTTATCACTATATTTTCTCCCTGTCTTGTTGATGGAAGAAGAGTGATAGAGTCACTTGGTGGGCACCTGATGTCCAGTCAAGAACAATCTACCACAGAAAGAAGAGATCTCTCACTCTCCTTTGGAAATCTCTCGTCCCTTCATTACTGATTGCATACACATCCAGAGAGTAAGGCAGACTTGGCTTTAATGCCCTTCTTACCATAAAGGGAGTTCAGTTCATATGTTTATCTTCCTAGAAGAATGTGTTGTGTACAACCATAGTATAAAATATTGATTTAGAGCACTAAATACTCTCCAATTTTGCCACCTTCCTTCGACATCAGGATCCCAGAACAGAATTTGGAATTCACTGAGTAAGAAACAAATCAAAAAAATGAGAACATGCTGTAACCCAATAAGTGAAGAACTTCACTGGCTTCTGTCTACTCCATCTTAAAGACATTTGGAGATTAGACCTCAGAATCCTTTTTCCAAGGTGAAGGTTATATTCCTTGAAATGTTTCATAAAACACTATGTTGAGATCCCTAAACATATTTTATCTTTTCTACAGTAAATTTAGGGGCTTTATACTCCATTCCAAAATACAAGACCAGCATTCAACAAACAGTAAAGCAGAGCTTCAGAGCCTAGTTCAAGACTGATTTGAGAAAATACCAGCTAACCTACCATGGAGTCTGAGATAATTTGGATGCTTGAAATAGGATTTATTTGCCTGTCTATTTGTATTTAGTGCCAATTTAGATATGCTAGAGTGTCCCATTTGGTTTCTGCTTGCCTTTCTAAAACTGTGTTGAACTTTTGTGGCTGATACCATGTATCGTATCTGCCACCCTTAAGAGAATAACTTGAACAACTGGACAGATGAAAATGGGAGATGAATTTGTTCAGGAAATTGAATCCTACTTTTAGTACCCAAGAGAGAAATTTCTGTGAGCACATGAAATTGTGTTTGTAGGATCCTAAAGATATGTCCATATCTTTGGTAAGCAGTGGATCATTTGCTTTATGGTTACACAAGGATCTAAGCCCAAAGGAACAGACTTCCTTAAATCACGCCTGCCTTACTAACACTTAAATTTAAAAGAGTGCAAATTTTCAGCAGGTCCTTGCTAAATCACTAAGTGTTCCACATATTAGAAATTCTACCTTTAATATTCACCTTCAGTCAGTTTATAGATGAAAATAAAATGTCAAGGAGAGGCTCAAATACTAAACAGTTGGACTGCCATTCAGAGGAATTTTAACAAGCCGAAGAAACAGGCCAAGAGGAACCCCATGAAGCTGACTAAAGAAGAGTTCTGAGTCCTGTACCTGAAGAGGAGTAAATCCACACACCAGTAAACAGTGGAGGCTGATCATCTGCAAAGCAGCTTTGCAAAAAAGAATCTAGAGTTCCTGGTGTAGAGTGATTTGACCATGAACCACAAGTGTCCCATGAGTGCAAAAAAGGACTACAGCACCCTAAGAAGCAGCAGGAAAAGCATTTCTACCAGACAGAAAGAGGAGATCCTTCTCCTCTGCTCGGCACTATTGAGTGTGTCCAGTTCTGTGCTCTCTGGCAGAAGAGTCATGTACATACTGGAGAGAATCTAGTGCAGGAACACAAGAAGGTTTATGAGACTGGAGCACCTTCCATGCAAGGGGAGCTGAGACAACTAGGACAATTCACTTTGCAGAGGAAGTCTGGGGGCCTGGCAAGGGGCTGGTGAAGGTCTTGCCAATGTTTATAAATATTTGACGGGATCGAATGAAGAAGTGGGAGCCAGATCCTCCTCAGTGGTGCCCACTGACAGTACAAAATGCAAGAGATAGAAATTGAAAAGCAGTAGATTTTCATATTATCATAAGAATAAACAAGTCCAGCACTGGAAGAGGTTGTCCAGAGAGACTGTGCAGTTTGCATTCCTCAAGATATTCAAAACCTGAGAGGACAGAGACCTGGGCACCCTGGTTTAGTTGATAGTGCTCTGAGCGAAGGTGTTGGACTCCATGGTGTCCAAAGGCCCGTTATGACCGCAACGATTCTGTGATCCTACTAATCAGACACTTAACAGTGGACTATCTGAATTGAGCCAAATGAAGCCTTAATGGAGAATGTACATTCTCTTATTACCAGCTGAAATACACTAGATTAGGGAATATACCCTGCTGTATGATCAGTCATCTGTGTTTTAAAGCTGTTTCTGTGGGAATGAAAGCAATATTTCAAGAACTTTCATAATTTAAATTGCACAGAAAAAAAAATGCTGTAGAGAACAGCCTTTCATTGGCAGGCATTGGACTTTGTGACCTATGAAATAATTTTTAAGCTTAATTTCTTATTATATCAACAGTAAAAAAACTTCCTCTAGCAATTTGTTATACCATGGAGTGAGTCTCTTTAATATTGAAAAACTGCATAAGTAATGAATTTAGCATCTTTTATTAGTATTAGATCTGCATTTATAGTACAATTGCTGTTACTGCTGTTATATTTTATATTATAGTTGTCTATGAAAGTTGGGAGGTGTTAATCAACTGAACAATGCTGGTTTAGCAGACATGAGATAATAAAAGGACAGGTTGATAACAATCATTACTTTAGAACTAATAAAATCTGTTGTGTGTAATTTACCTATAAAAGTTAAAGCTCACTGTAATTAGTCTGTCATTTTTTATTACTGCAAAATATGCTCCTGTTCTATTCTTCTCTTCCTTGTTGGAAGAGTTGTTGTTGCAAGGCAGGTTGTAGGAGCCATAGTTTGGCTCAGTTTGACTTCTCAGCAAAATTATAGATGTCATCTCTAGGAGAAGAAAACCAGAGTGGGCCAAATATGCTCTTTGTGCAATGTCTTCAGGAGGCACACATTATTAGGGGAGAGGATATCGGCCCAAAGTTTCTTAGCTGTGAAAAAGGTTTAGGCAATTTCATTGCATATCATTAAAGACTAAGTTGAATTGTTAATATATGAAAGTTTTAAAGCTGGTTCTTGAGGAACATATGACAGATGGTTATGGTAAGATGAGGGTAATGATGTGAAGTATGCCCTTTGACAAGTCTTGCATTGTCTTTCATGGCTGAAAGATATTACCATTACGTCCTCTTAGTTTCCATTTTTCTCAATTCTGCCTGTGATTTTTGGAAACCACTCTTCCCTTATTTAAGTGCTCTACTGGATAAAAGAAGTCAGAAGAAGCTTCAAGGAGGATGAAGTGAAGGTGGATTATGTGCTGAAGAGAGTGACACCATAACTAACAAAATAATACAAGGTCTGCTGTTAATAAAATATCTCTGAGCTCAAGACTCACAGTTGAATTGCATTACAGATTCATCACACTCTGGTCAGTTTAAGATATAGTAATGAAGTGAGAAAATAATTGTTGCAGTAAAATGAAAACACAAGGAAGGAAGTAAAAGAAATTGCCTTTGGATTCAGAAAGTGATTAAAAAATAAGAAAACAAAATACTACTTTTGTAAGTGTTGGAAATTTTTTTTTTTTCCATCTTGGGGTTGTTAAACTCCAGCACTGACTGCTTGTGACAGTTAAGTTATCACGTGACTGGTGACAAAAATGATAAAAAGTTTAAAATATTCCTGTTTTCCTACACAAAAAGTGGCTGGTAGACCAAGGAAATAAGGGATTGTAATTAGCTGCATGGATCAGATGCTACATCTTTCATTTTACAAAGCAGCAAAATAAGCAATCATCTAGTGTTTGTGCTTTTAATCTAGTCAGTACAAGATATGAAAGTTTTGGGAACAAACTAGGCATATTTCATATGACTGTTTTTATTGTCATAGAGAACTGATTGTAGAATCCTAGAATCATTTCAGTTGGAAAAGACATTGAAGATTATTGAGCCCAACTGCTACCTAACACTGCTGTGTCCACCACTAAACCGTGTATATAAGTACTGCATTTAGACATCTTTTAAATACGCCCAGGAATGGGAACTCAACCAGTTCTCTGTGCAGCCTGTTCCCATGCTTGACTGTGTAGACATTTTTCCTAATATGCAATCTAAACTTCTCTGGGTGCAACTTGAGGCCATTTCCTCTTGTTCTATCTCTTGTTACTCGGGAGAAGAGACCAACCCTCACCTCACTACAACCTCCTGCTGAGGTAGTTGTAGATAGTGAAAAGGTCCCCTCTGAACCTCCTTCACTTCAGGCTAAACAACCCCCATTCCTTCAGCTGCTCCTCACAAGGCTTGTANCCTGTAGCACTGCCTGGGGTTGTTGTGACCCAAGTGCAGGACTTGGCACTTCTCCTTATTGTATCTCATACAATTGGCCTTGGCCCATTGATCCAGTCTGTCCAGATCCCTCTGCAGAGCCTTCCTACCCTACAACAGATCAACATTCCCACCAAACTTGGTGTCACCTGCGAGCTCACTGAGGGTGCACTTGATGCCCTCCTTCAGATCATTAATAATGATATTAAACAGGACTGGCCCCAAGACTGAGCCTTGGGGAACCCCACTAGTGATCAGTCACCAACTGAATATAGCACCATCCACCACCACTCTCTGGGCCTGGCCATCCAGCCAGTTTTTCATCCAGACAAACTACAGCAGAATAGTTGTGTATAAATCTGTAAAAATCTTATGGTTTTCCTCAGTCCTGAGAAAGAGATGTGTTCTTATTTGACCACCTCAAAAAGGATAATTAGAAAAGCACAAGACGGATTGGTGTTTTCAGCCTGAAGAGAAGAAAACCAGCAAAGAGAAACAAAAAAGACATCATGAAATGAGTGGAATACAAGAAAAAATACCATTTCTTAGAATACAAAAAACTGATGTTATAACATCAGGCAAAAGGTTTAAATTGCAGAAAAAGAATTGCTTTCTCACAACTCAGAATTTAACTGTGGCATTTCTTCATACAGAAAAGGAAAGCTAGAACAAATTTATAAAATTAGAAAGAACTGAGGCAAATTAAAATAATCAATGTATATTTGAAGGAGTTTTTGTCCAGGTATGACCTCAAAGCAATCCCTACAGTGGTGGCTAACAAAAACAAGAAAGTAAAATTGACTTATGCATGACCTTTCCTTCATGCTTCTACTCCTTGCATGCAAGTATATTTTGAAGAAAAATACCAGAGGAAGTGTTTTTAACAAAAATACCAGAGGAAGCAGAAGTTCTTTTTGCTCCTGCAAGGTCTTTCCTAGCTGTGTAATGGTCTGGGAATGTAGGAATTTTATTCTTGCCTTCAGATTATGAACTATTTTATTCTTTTTTTTACTATAGTTTTTGGATTAGATATAAATTGTGTTTCAACTTTGATTTTTATTTATAGAATGGTAAATATTTACTAATTAATTAATAGAAATGTTTATTTGTTTATAAAAAGTTTTTACTTTTCCGTATAATCACAAGACTTAATATTAAATATGAAATTTTCTTGTACTATTTTGTACATCACTTTTATTCCTCCTCAGTTTTAGTTCAATTTCATGTTACACATTTCAGCTATACTTCAGGTATTGATACCTAATAGTGTTTTTCAGTTTCCATTCTTTCAAGGCTTTAACAGCAAGTATGTAACTGTCTGCTTAAACTCAAAGTGGCACTATCTCATTATTGTTTATTGAACATGTTATATTGAAAACATCAAGTATAATTTTCTTTTTGGTGAACTTTGTAAGTGAATGTTAAAGACCCAAAGGCCTAATAACATTCTTACATGAATCAATAGCTTGAGGCTACTTTGGAGAAAAAGGTCTTTTCCAACCTGAATACTTCTATCATTCATTGATTTATAGTAACACCAAAGAGTTTTCCTGCCTTCTTGGCTGCTCTCAGAAATCTTTTACCCTAATTAAACTACCCCAAATAACAAATATTTTCTACATCAGTTGCAGTGAAATTAAATTCTTTCATTATGTGTGTAGAGTTAGGACCAGTGCCCTTCTCCCATCCTTTCTACTCTCTCCAGGTACAGATTTTCATTTTTGGATTTGGTACCATTTCTGTAGGGTACCTTGATGGAAGACCTTATGAAGCCCCTGTAAACATATGCACATTCTAACAATTAGATCTTCATTATTTTCAAACTTTAAGGATGTATTAATACCAACGTATCTAATGTGCCTACAACTGTTCTCTGACACTTGAGCTCAGAAGAAGGGCACAGTTTACGTTTCATGCTCTCCAAAACATATGTCTCCATGTTGAGAATGCTCTTTGGGGATTGCGTTAGCTTTTAAATTGCAAACAGGACAGTGACAGTTGGCATGAGTCACTAGCCTGCTGTAGAATATTCTAACAGTTTATTGGTAAATAGAATCGAGTTCCACCGCCTAGGAACATTCCCAAAGTAGCCTCTGACTTTTTTAGAGTATTGGATTGATTTTGGATGGAAAGTATGCTGTCTATAGAATCTCCATTGATTCTTTTTACTTTTCCATCTCTCTCTGTCTCTCTCTGTCTTTTCTTTCTCTCTCTCTCTCTTTTTTTTTCCCCCTGCCAGTCTGAGAGTTCCAATCTTTATAGTTTGCCTGAAGTTAAATCAGACTTGTCAGTTCATTTTCCTAGTTCTCTCCTGGAGTCTTTTAAAATTGATGTCTTATTTGATCCTTTCCATCCTTCTGATTTTAACTGGAAGTTAGCAATTTCATATTTGATTACCTTTAGTGTTCCTGGATGAATATCATCTCTTCATGTCAATGTCTTATTAATCTTTCTATTGGTTTATCTTAATAGTCATTTACTGACACTTTAATTTGAGACAGTTCCTTAAACTGTTCCCTCATTTAAAAAGTAGAAAACCATTATGGGGACACATTAGGAGAACAAATACACTACATTTTTAGCTGTTCTGCTATACACATTTCTCCCTTAAGTGTTTCTTTAGCACCCTTATCATCTTTTGACCCTCATTAAATCTTTGACTGTCTTCCTGACTTCCTGTGCTTAAAAATCCTCTATTAGAAGTTTTAATGATGTTAGGAAGTCACTCCTAAACACTTCTTCAAAACTGCAACTTCTAGCTCACCATCATACATTCCCTTTTCTCATACTTTCTTCATTCAGACCCAAATTTTATCTTTTGAATAGCTGCTGGAGGTTTTTCTTTGGTTGTTTGAGGGGGTTTTGTGTATTTTTTTCATCATAATTGGTTTTGGGTGTTATTTTTTTTTATTCCTAAGACTCTCCTACATTTAGCTGTTTACTAGCCCCTTTTAGCCTTTAAAATCAGTATTCATAGAGAGTTTGCCTCACGTATGGTTTTCATTTTTCTATACTGTCTGTCTGAGAGAATTTAGACATTAACTCACTTCAGTTTCTTTCTGACTTTCATTGTAACTATTTTACTTTCATATGTAGCTCTTGTTACTGAAGTCAAAAATTGTAGTGATAGCTTTCTGCTCCATTTTTATCACACAAAGTTGTTTAATTCTAATATTTTTCAAAGGTGATCTATTTAGGTGTTTTGCTAGACACTTTGCTCTAGTAAGTGAGGCACTGCAACACCTCAGTCTAAGGAATCCAGCAGGGACATTACACAGGAGTTTAGACTCACAATTCAATTGTGCACTTCTTTTACAACAGATAGAGAACTAAGCATCTCAGAAAATGAATGCTTAAGCTCCCATGATCAGAAAACATAATTAAAAAATTCCAAACAAATCAAACTAAAGTAGAAGGCTTAACGTGGTTGTCTGGCTGAACTTCACATTTTCTCCTTGCCTGCAGCAGGAGTGTGAAGATCTATCAGCCTGTCGAGGTTCTTCTACATTATGGCCTGAATAAAGGGAAAGACAAATATTCTTGGATAGACTTTATCAGCACCAACCCTTTGTGCTTAAAATGGCAATAAAGAAAATGGTGTTGTCTGTTATTTGCAAAGGAGTTTGGCATCCAAGCAGACTTCAGCTTTTGGGCTTCTTTATCTTGTGGATTTCAAACCTGTATGAAGCCAGCAGAATATCTGCACCATGAAGTTAACATAGTACATTCTACTCTGTCTCAGAGATGAGCATGTAAAAAACTACTAGGGCTAGACAAGCAAGAAAAAGTATGTGTTTCTGTAGTGAAGAGAGGCCACTGTGAGCCAGGGGTTCTACTTTTTTTTTCCTATTTATACATTTAGGTGCTGCAAGAGTTAGACCCATATAAGGCATTTTTTTATAGCTAAAAATTCTCCATGCTTCTGACCTACTGCAGGGATTTCTGCTGTCTGAACTACAGAAATAGGTGACAACAGTAGCTGTTAACTCCCTTTGAAGCAGCAGCGTGAGAAAAGGAGGTGCTTTGAAACAGAGTGTTGACAGTAAAAGAATAAAGATTTTAAAAAGACATAATGGTGAGCCCATTCCTCTTTTTTCTGTCCTCTGCACCCCCATTCCAAGCACAGTTCTTTCTGGCCTACCAGCTGAGTGATTGTCCCAGTTCCTACTTTCATGTTCATCCCTCCAGAGGAACCTGGTTCTTTGCACATATTCATTACAAGACTGTCTTCTGTTTCACACCATCTTGTTCACTTTCGAACTGTACACTAAGCTAGTACAATACTTTCATGATCTATATTCTTGGCCCAACCTTCTAGATGCCACTGTGAAATCAGTGTTTGTTTGTAAGCGTAATGAAAACATTTTTTAAAGGCAAAACCTCTTCTATTTCAGGGAATTTGATCGTACTTGTCAGTTGCTAGTGTTCTCAAGAAGGCAGCAATGTAAAATGGTTAGTCTTACCTTTTCTTGCTTAAACTTCATGTTTATTATAGATTATGATCTAATACGGAGAGAAGTAAATAAATAAGCATGGCTTTCAATTTAGAAACAGCTATTTACTTTGGTAAGTGTCAGATTTAGACATAGTCATCATCCCATTAATTCAAGAAGTCTTGGGGTTAGGGCATAAACTCCATGCAAAATCAGTTTGTTACTAAACCAGTTCAAGACACTCAGCTGTAGAATAAAACCAAAGACTGAGATTGAGCAAAGAAATCTCTGATTTGCTTCAAATCTCTTTTTCCACTATAATATTTATAAAAACTGAATTTACCATGCTACCATGAAACATGAATCAAAATTCTTTATTAGATGAAGGATGAGGGAAGCTTGGAGCTTTAGTATATCAATTAGCAGAATAATGCAATGAGGTTTTTTTATATGAACAATTTTTATGAGTCTTGAGAAACACAAAGTTTTGGCTTGAAGTACACTAAGCATCTCTTAAAAGAAAGAGCAAATATACAGTAATGGAGTGTTCAGTATGTTAAGTAATAATTTCATTATGCCATTCTGAAGCACAAATTGGTTTATTTTTTTGTTGCTTCCCAATGCTATTAGGACAAATACTTTTTATTGATGTTTATGAATAGAAACTGACATTTCAAACTAAACCTTAACTCTGCAGATTGTTCTTTGTTAGATTTCTACATGACTGAAGGCACAGAAAAATGTCCTGTAATGAAAGTGTTTTACAGTGGTTGAATATCTATGTGCGTTATGCAAAGTTCATTATAATGCTGCTCATACTAGAAAATGTGTCAATTTGTAATGCTTACGGCTGATAATGCCATCAGAATAAGTTCTGATTTATTGCCATATACACAGCAAGAGGAAGATGACATTTAAAGAAAATTAGTGTTTTCATATTTCTTTTTACAGTTTCTCTACATAGAAGAAACAAACACTTATAATTAAGAAGGCTGAACATTAAAATTTAGAGCAATAACCATGAAAATATTGTCATTCACAGCATACCTGTAAAGTAATACATCCTGTGCAGTATGACTCTCTGGAGAATTTCACCTTATCTTCTTTTGTTCACTCACTTATATTTCAGACTGCACTCTATTCCAATATCTTTATTTAGGACAATAGCATGGCTACCAACTCCAGCTGTGTTTTGAGAATGACTCAGAGAACTTTAGGATCTTAGATGTTCAAAACAGGTATCCCTACTGAGCAGCTGCCCAGAAAAGCATTAGGCAATTTGACAACATGTTGGAGTGCAAGAAGTTATTATAATTGATATGTGGGAAAGGAGATAAGAAATGACTCTAACAACAAAAGAGACTCAGCTGCTAAAAGAAAATGCCAAAATCACAGGTCAGTGCTACTTTGCTTTTGGCAGATAAACATAGTTTGCTTCCTTCCCAGAGAGGAAAGGAATGTCTTTGTTATCCTTTACTCACATCAAACTTTCAGTAGTTTTGAAATATTTTCTTTCTGTACCAAAGCAAAGTTAGAAAACATGGTCTATACTTTGGCACTATGTATGGATAATCACATTTACCATCCTAAATCTGTGATTCCTATCCTTGCCTCCCTGTTTTCAGGTAACAAAACACAAGAATGATTTTCTGAAACTAATTGGGATATGCTTCTGCATCATAAAATGATATTTTACAGATGAGAGTAGCAAGGTTTGACATCATGAAAACAGCATTATTTTTAAAGAATAATCTAAAGAGGACATCCTCAAGACCATACTCAAACTACCAGCTTAGGTTTGAGTTCCATGTGAAGGTTTCTGACTGTCATTATCCATTTCAGCTTAGTTTATCCTTTCAGGGAAGTTTTTAAAGCTTCTGCTTATGTGCAGAGATGGCCTACCCAGAACAAGAGTTTACTTCCCAGCTGCTGCTCTCACAATTTAGAGTTAGGTTCAGATATATTTAATAGAAGGGTGTCCTCTGAGATGCTTGACATGCAGAAGTTCCGAAATACAAGGTTAAGAATTGTTCAAACCCCACAATGTTGTAGCTGTAAGTTGAAGAGGGTTTTGCTACTTGGTCACCACAATGGGACAGAGCTGACTTCAGCTCTCTAAAGCTGGAGAAATCACCACTCTCTCAGCGACACTTTTTATGTGCTATCCATTACATTACAAAGACAGATGGAAAGGATTAAGGTAAATGCTAAATATTTTTACTGAAAATTTTTTTCCTGGTTTTTTTTTCTTGTTTTTTTTTTCCAGAAGGGAAGACATAGATGGAAATAGCAGGAGATTCATATGTTAATGATTAATAAAAATTACTAATTAACATCAATTCTTAAAATGAATAAAAATCTAAGAAAACACTTCTCTGAAAAAACAAGATTCCATCAACACATCCCGGGATAGAGGGTTCTCCATCATTATGGCTCTAAAGCTGAAAGAATTGGTGAGTTGTTTCTGCCCAAGAAGATGGTTCCTGCCAATCTGAAGACCTGTCCTAGGATATGCTTTGTAAGATATTGCTCACTCTTAGAGCCCTGCTAATAGCTATGATGGGGTCAAAATATTCTGTGTCCTTGCTCTACAGACAGATGTAGATAACCTGTCTTGAATGAGGGGTATGATGTACACCACTCTCTTCCTTAGAGTCAGGAAGAAAAAGAGCGAAGGATGTAAGTACTTTTGTCTCTCTCAAGGCTGAAAGATAGAGAAGCATCCTCAGATACTGAAAACCCAACTACTTGGTAGACAGTGTGTACTACACGTTTTATTTACACTCCTTATCAATTTCTTAAGAACCAAAAACTAACGAGAGCTAAACTTGGCTGCTCTCAAATCCTCTGTGGCCAGAGAGCAAGTAGTTGTTCACTTTTCAGGCTGAAGCAGTGGTACAGGATTGCTCATGTAGGTAACAGCTGTCCAAGTGTAGAGAAAGGAGTCTGCATGAGGATTTCTGGTCTACTAGCTCAGATTGCTTGCCAACACATCTGTGTCAATTCTTGATTACTTCTGGCATACAGTGCTTGGGGGAAATCTGAGCAGGGAAATCTCATGAAATCTAAAATTACCTTGATCAAAATAACTAGGTTGTTTTGTAATGCTTTCTTTAGATGTATAAGAAAATAGTTCAGGATATAACTGTAACCTCCTTCCTTCTCTGAAATTTAATCTGACTCAGGTATTCCACATGACCAATCCTTCCTCTCAGATATCCAGAAGAGATTCGTTGTGTGTGCCTGGGGCAGGCAGATGCATATATTTTGCTCTGGGCACAGAGAGCTCCTGTGCATGCAGCAAATAACCCTCAGTGTGTTTTTTGGCAAGGGTTAGCACTACAGGACTATGACTGCTGTCCAGGATTTTGTTTTCCTAGCTGAGAAATGTAGGAGCAAGGCAATGTGACTTAATCCATCTGCTCAGAGCAAAGGCAATTATTTCTTTCTCTCCCTCTCAGTCCTTCATGGCTGTGGAAAACCTATTAAAGTAAACTCTACCTTTGCCGTTGCCACCTGCCCTTCTCCCACAGGAACCCTGTCTTCTTCTAGTTCTCTCTTCAGTATCAGGGAATTCCAATATATTTGGCCACTTGCACTTGCACGGTTCTTAAGAACACAGAAAAAAATTCGAAGGTCAAGTGAGGAAGAGGAAGAACTGGATCAGAAAAAGTCAGACCTACTCATAAGACCAACTGTTCCTGCCCTGTGGTATTTTTGGCAAGATGTAGCAGGAGCAGGTTTACAATGTTATTTCAGCAACAGCCACGGTTTTAAAGCATTATCAACCATGTCCAGTAAACACATGTGCTCTGGCAAAATTCAGCTATCACAGCAGCTTCAGCTGTGCACCTTTCCTAGCAAACCGTCCTGTAAACCAAAGTTATTCCTCTAAATAGGATAAATATTTGTTGACCTGAAGGCATCTGCTTAGAGAAAAACTGTGATGGCTATTCTGGGAAGTGCATATAACAAATGTTAAACTCAAAACTTTGGTCTTTTAGACATTTGCAGTATGTGGTGTAATTTCTTCAGGCTAAAACTATCTAGGTGTATAAAGCTAAAATAAAGCCAGTTAAAGTAAATTAAACTCTAGTCACCTAACTATTGTCCAGTTTTGTACTTCAGCTAAGATTAGCTACAATAAGACCAGACAAGTCTAGACAAGGCCAAGCAAATCCTTAGGGCCTTGATATAGCTGTCATGAATGAGTGTTTTAAGGTTGCTTAAAGAATCACCATCAAAGGTATTGACAAAAACAGGTTTAGTATCAAAGAGGCAGCATGACAAAGTTTGTTGGCAAGATTTACTCTGCTTTTTGCTAGATGGTTTAACCACACCAAGCAAAAGCAAGGAAAAAATCCCAAATCAATCAATTAAAACCCAAAACTATCTGTGCGGAGACTTGAGGGGGCTTGTGGGGGTGGTAGGATGGGACAGGAAGAAAATGATAGGAAAGGACAATGAAAAAAAGAATACGGAACACTTTCCTTTTGAGTCACAAGTTTCAGAGTAGATGCCCCTGCTAACTGAGCCAAAACTTGACTCATTATGCCCAAAGGCCCATCAGCACTTAACAGCATTTAAACTTAACCGCAGCTAGTACAAGGTGGTGGTCACAGAATCACAGAATCACT
>VZTF01004846.1:160444-176722 GCA_013397755.1 Cnemophilus loriae | reverse complement strand
CTATTAAGATTCAGAAATCCTAACCTACAAAATGTATTAATTTCCTAGAGAACATTTACAATCATGTTCAAGTCACTCCTTCCTTAAAAGTAATCACAGTAAAGTAACAAGCTTTGAATATTTCAAAACTAGGACAACTCATTCTAGACAACTTGTCCTTCAATTGGTCCTAATGTCACATGTATGTATTTTTTTTAATGAACCTGAAATTGAGTATTTTGAGTACTAAAAGACATACAAGCAAATTAGAAGAATTTTCATTCATACTAATCATTATTTCTAAGACAAAGAAGTATTCATTCAAGTAAAGCAACTATTTTTAAGTATGATGAAGTAAATGCTACAATTTTTGAAATTGTAATATGCCCTTGAAAACTTTCCATAGGTAAATTTATTGTCTGCAATTAACAACATATATTTCAGAAACAGAATGTGGATTTTTTTTAATTACCTGTATCTAGTTCAGTTAGTAAAAGAACATTCAGACTACCAAGGAACAGTTGTGACATTTTCCTATGGTAAGAAAAGAAGTTTTGGAATCTCTATTTTTTCAGAGAGCTGGAGTGGCAGCCAGGGGTGGGCACTGGCAGCATCACACAACACGCACAGCCCTGTGCCACGTGTGACACATGGCATGGGGACATGGGGACACACACACAGCCCTGCTCCAGGTGTGACACAGCAGGACGTGGGGACATGGGGACACACACACAGCCCTGCTCCAGGTGCGACACATGGCACAGGGACACATGCACAGCCCTGTGCCACGTGTGACACACGGCATGGGGACATGGGGACACGCACACAGCCTTGCCCCACGTGTGACACATGGCACAGGGACATGGGGACAAGCTGGGGACAAGCAGAGCAGAGTCAGGGCGGACCAGGGGACAGCACCGTGCGGGGAGCGGCAGGAGCTGCCCCTTCCCACCCAAGGTCGGGTGTCAGGGGTGACACGGTGACACTTTCCGGGCACACAGGATGCAGTGACCCCTCGGCACTCGTCCGTGTGCCCCCGCACCAGGAAGCTCCGGCCACTCCGGCCACGCCGCACTCACCGCTGACGTCCAGGTTGTACTTGGCCACCACGCTGCCCATGGAGCTGGTGGCCGTGCACACGTAGGTGCCACTGTCACTCTTGTTGAGGAAGGGGAAGATGAGGACGCTGTCGGAGCTGAGCTGCAGGGGCGCGTCGCTGCCCTCCTTCTCCCAGAGGAATTCCTGCGGGCTGAGGAACGGGACGGGGGTCGGGATCCCCCGGGACACACAGGGGGGATGTTCCATTTAGGGACGAGCCAGGACGGATCCGCAGCTCCGGGACAGGATGGGGGGCTTCGTCTGCTCTCCATGGAATCCCCGGGAACACCCCAAACCCACCCAGCACCGCCTGCCCAGCCCCGGCTGGGGCTCGCTGTGGGATTTAGGAGCCTGGCAGCGGGAGGGGAGGTTGGCCAGGGGCTGAGGAGGAGCAGGGAGGTGAGGAAGGCCTTACATGGGGTTGCCCTGCCCGTCGCACTGCAGCTGCAGCTTCTCCCCCTCCCGTGGGTACTGCGGGTGGGGCTCGATCTTTGCCGTCGGCTTGTCTGGAAAACGGGCAGAGGAACAGCGGGGTGAGTGCCTGGTACCCCAAATCCTGCCCCGGCACCCCAAATCCTGCCCCTGGCACCCCAAAATCTCTGCCCTAGCACCCCAAATCCTGCCCCTGGCACCCCAAAACCCACTCCTGGGCCAGTTCTGGGCATGCAGGGCTGTGGGGTGACAGCGCCCAGGGCTGGGGGCAGCACTCCCATGTCCCTCACCCCGTCACCACCACAGGGAACAGGCAGGGAAAGGGGAGTGGGGACAGGACGAGGGAGGTGGTGCAGGCAGGGAGCAGGGACAAGTCTCTGAGAGATGGGGACAAGCAGGACGTAGGGACAGGAGCGGGAAGCCGAGGGTGTGTGTGCAGGCAAGTGTCACCGTGCAGGGGAAGCGTCACTGTGCCCTGTGTGTGACAGGACCACGATGACTGCGTGTCCCTGAACATGCCAGGCCACCTGTGTGGGGTCTGCTGACCCTCCACCCCCCCCAAATGTCCCCCCCACGTACAGTGGACCTGCAGCTTCTGCGTGGTTGACCTCTCTGAGTTCTGCAGGGACTCGTGGTCCACTGTGCAGGTGACCTCGACCTCGTTGTCCTCCTTGGTGACGCGGAACTCCACCCTGCTGGTCACTGTGAAGGTCTTGCCGTTGGGGTCCTCCACCACCTCGGTGCCTGAGTCTGTGGGGACAGGGGACAGTCAGAGCTGAGGGACAGGACCGCAGCAGAGGCACGAAGGTGATGTCACACTGAGCAGGGGACACGCTGTCCCTGTCCCACAGCATGCTGGTGTGGCCCAGCGCAGGGCACCCTCCAGTCCCCCCGCGGTGTCCCCCAGCTGTCCCAACCCCCAGGACAGGGCCACCCACCCTTGAGCTCCCTGTTGCCCTTCCTCCAGCGCAGCTGTGCCGCGGGTTTGCTGCCGGAGGAGCGGCAGATGAGCCGGGCCACCTTCTCCTCATCGATGGGCTGCTCGTGGCCGAAGATCTGGGGCTTCTGGGGGATTCCTGGAGGAGGAGGCAAAACCCACAAATCTGTGAGCGGGGTGTGCACTGCCACCACAGAGTGACAGACACAGAGATAAAACAGCGAGGTGAGGTGATGGGATCCAGGAGCTGCTGATGGGTAGGGAGGGGACGGGGAGCAGGGGGACTGTCCCTCTGTCCTACCCAGCACGGTGACCAGGGCCTTGGCCGTCCGCACGGGCATGGTGAAGATGGAGCAGGTGTACTCGCCCTCGTCGGCCAGCACCACGTCGCTGATGCTGATGGTCAGCTCGTTGGGGGTGGATCTCTCCAGCTGGATCCTGTTATCCCGCAGGGCTGAGGGAAAAGGGACAACGGGCTCAGCGCCACCACCCCCTCCGCTGGCTCTGCCCGGGGTGGCAGCAGGAGGGGACATCACCCTCTGAGGCAGCTCCCTGCTGTCCCCTCATGGCCCCGTCCCGGAGCTGCCTCGCTCCCAGCTCCAGCTCCAGGGTTTTACCTCGTTTCTCCCCGAAGTACAGGGTCTGCTGGGCAGGGTTGGACCACTGGAGCGANGGGGGGCTTCGTCTGCTCTCCATGGAATCCCCGGGAACACCCCAAACCCACCCAGCACCGCCTGCCCAGCCCCGGCTGGGGCTCGCTGTGGGATTTAGGAGCCTGGCAGCGGGAGGGGAGGTTGGCCAGGGGCTGAGGAGGAGCAGGGAGGTGAGGAAGGCCTTACATGGGGTTGCCCTGCCCGTCGCACTGCAGCTGCAGCTTCTCCCCCTCCCGTGGGTACTGCGGGTGGGGCTCGATCTTTGCCGTCGGCTTGTCTGGAAAACGGGCAGAGGAACAGCGGGGTGAGTGCCTGGTACCCCAAATCCTGCCCCGGCACCCCAAATCCTGCCCCTGGCACCCCAAAATCTCTGCCCTAGCACCCCAAATCCTGCCCCTGGCACCCCAAAACCCACTCCTGGGCCAGTTCTGGGCATGCAGGGCTGTGGGGTGACAGCGCCCAGGGCTGGGGGCAGCACTCCCATGTCCCTCACCCCGTCACCACCACAGGGAACAGGCAGAGAAAGGGGAGTGGGGACAGGACGAGGGAGGTGGTGCAGGCAGGGAGCAGGGACAAGTCTCTGAGAGATGGGGACAAGCAGGACGTAGGGACAGGAGCGGGAAGCCGAGGGTGTGTGTGCAGGCAAGTGTCACCGTGCAGGGGAAGCGTCACTGTGCCCTGTGTGTGACAGGACCACGATGACTGCGTGTCCCTGAACATGCCAGGCCACCTGTGTGGGGTCTGCTGACCCTCCACCCCCCCCAAATGTCCCCCCCACGTACAGTGGACCTGCAGCTTCTGCGTGGTTGACCTCTCTGAGTTCTGCAGGGACTCGTGGTCCACTGTGCAGGTGACCTCGACCTCGTTGTCCTCCTTGGTGACGCGGAACTCCACCCTGCTGGTCACTGTGAAGGTCTTGCCGTTGGGGTCCTCCACCACCTCGGTGCCTGAGTCTGTGGGGACAGGGGACAGTCAGAGCTGAGGGACAGGACCGCAGCAGAGGCACGAAGGTGATGTCACACTGAGCAGGGGACACGCTGTCCCTGTCCCACAGCATGCTGGTGTGGCCCAGCGCAGGGCACCCTCCAGTCCCCCCGCGGTGTCCCCCAGCTGTCCCAACCCCCAGGACAGGGCCACCCACCCTTGAGCTCCCTGTTGCCCTTCCTCCAGCGCAGCTGTGCCGCGGGTTTGCTGCCGGAGGAGCGGCAGATGAGCCGGGCCACCTTCTCCTCATCGATGGGCTGCTCGTGGCCGAAGATCTGGGGCTTCTGGGGGATTCCTGGAGGAGGAGGCAAAACCCACAAATCTGTGAGCGGGGTGTGCACTGCCACCACAGAGTGACAGACACAGAGATAAAACAGCGAGGTGAGGTGATGGGATCCAGGAGCTGCTGATGGGTAGGGAGGGGACGGGGAGCAGGGGGACTGTCCCTCTGTCCTACCCAGCACGGTGACCAGGGCCTTGGCCGTCCGCACGGGCATGGTGAAGATGGAGCAGGTGTACTCGCCCTCGTCGGCCAGCACCACGTCGCTGATGCTGATGGTCAGCTCGTTGGGGGTGGATCTCTCCAGCTGGATCCTGTTATCCCGCAGGGCTGAGGGAAAAGGGACAACGGGCTCAGCGCCACCACCCCCTCCGCTGGCTCTGCCCGGGGTGGCAGCAGGAGGGGACATCACCCTCTGAGGCAGCTCCCTGCTGTCCCCTCATGGCCCCGTCCCGGAGCTGCCTCGCTCCCAGCTCCAGCTCCAGGGTTTTACCTCGTTTCTCCCCGAAGTACAGGGTCTGCTGGGCAGGGTTGGACCACTGGAGCGAGGAGTCATCGGGATCCTCCACCTGGCACTTGAGCACCACCGTGCCCCCGGCCACCACGGTCTCGTCCGACGTCGTGGGCTGGCTCTCTGCACACGGAGAGAGGGAATTAGGGGGGCCCTGGGCGTCACCTCCCTCCAGAGCATCCCTGAGCAGCCAAGGAACAGCAGTGTCCCCAAAAGCCACC
The DNA here is from genome assembly GCA_013397755.1 of Cnemophilus loriae. Classification (NCBI taxonomy): domain Eukaryota; kingdom Metazoa; phylum Chordata; class Aves; order Passeriformes; family Corvidae; genus Cnemophilus; species Cnemophilus loriae. The sequence goes on along the minus strand of VZTF01004846.1, from coordinate 171,627 downwards.
TGAGCACAGCTGTGTGTGTGTCCCTGTTCCTCTGCAGGGACAGGGTTTTTTCCCTGTGGTCCCATTCCCCAGCAGGGAATCAGGCTGGGATCGGTCCTGCTGCCCCACCTGCAGCACCCACGGGGACAGGGGACACCGCTGTCCCCACGGCAGCTCACAGGGACATGAGCACGGCCCCAGGGCCGCTGGAGGATCCCGACACGAGCAGATCCCGGCAGAGCAGGGAGATCCGGGATGCAGCAGGAGAGCCTGGCACTGGCTGGAGACACCTGGGGAGGCATCAAGCCCTGCCCCACAGCCCTGGCAGTGCCAGCGAGCCGGGCCCACACTCCTGGGGCTCCATGCCACGCACTCCTGGCACTGGGATGCTCCATTTCCCCCCTCCATCCCAGCAAAGGCACCCCCAGTCCATGGAGTGCCACCTGTGGGGTGTCAGCGTCCCGCTCCCAGGGTCACTCCTAAAGGGAAGGACTTGCTCCATGTCCCTCCCCAGGCTGTGCTCCCTCAGCTGCTCCTCGTCCTTCCCTTCCTTCGGGCTCCCGGAGGAGCGGAGCAGCCCAAGGGCAGGGAAGAGCAGCTCCAGGATCAGATAACCCCCCACTGTCCCAAGGACAGCTATTTTTGGGAAGCTGCCGTGCCAGGGAGTGGAGCTGCAGAGGGACAAGGGGGACGTGGCACAATCCCCAGGCCCAGCAAATGGAGAGGGAGGAACACGGAGAGGGCTGGAAGCACCTGAATTTCTCATTTTCCACACAAAAGGGGAAGGGAAATTTATCCTTTTGCTCCCATCACAAACTCCCCAAAGCTGTTGCAGGAAGGTTTTGGAGGAGGGCAGGATTAGGCTGCTGGGCTTTCCTGTTAAACTCCAGGAAAGGCTGGGCTGGAAGCGCCTGAGGAAGGAATTTTGAGGAAGGAATTCCTCCCTGGGAGAGTGGAGAGGCCCTGGCACAGGGTGCCCAGAGACGCTGTGGCTGCCCCTGGATCCCTGGCAGTGTCCAAGGCCAGGCTGGACACTGGGGCTCGGAGCAGCCTGGGACAGTGGAAGGTGTCCCTGCCCACGTCCTTGCCCATGGGAGGGGGGGAACAGGATGATCTTTAAGGTCCCTTCAACCCAAACCATTCTGGGATTCCATGAGTCCCTCCCTGCCCAGGATTTCCAGGGAAGCATCAAACTGGGATTAAAAACATTCCCATTCCTTCATCTCCAGGAACCTCCCCGTCACCAGCGCTCAGTTTCATCCTCACTGTCCAAGCTTTTCCTGCTCTTTGCTCTTCCCTGACTCATGCCCTGCTCTCTCCAGGCCCTGGCACGGCGGGGGCTGAGGGAGGACCCCTGGGACCCCCACGCTGGGGATGGCACGGGATGAGCAGGACCCCACCAGTGCCAGGGGACACGTCCCTGTCACGTCACCAGGGGCTGCAGCGAGGCCACAGCTCTGCTCCACCCTGGGAATCCATCCCTCGGCTTGTTTTAATTTGGTTAACGAGCCTTTGCCCTGCTACACCGTAATTAGGGGATTAGGCCTTTCCAAGCCGCTCTTGTCCAAACTCCAGCTCGGACGCAGCTGAGGACAAGGGTCCGACACCCACGCAATTAACACAATTACCACTCTGCCCCGGGCCTGGCCTCATTAAGGAATTAGTGTGGGGAGAGGTTAAACACATCAAGGATGCCACCCCCGCCCTGGGGGACACCACAGGGACACCCCAGAGGGGACAGCCCCCTCCTCACACCCCGAGGGACACCCCGGGGACACCCCGGAGGGGACAGACCCCTCCTCACCCCCCGAGGGACACCACAGGGACACCCCAGAGGGGACAGCCCCCTCCTCACACCCCGAGGGACACCCCGGGGACACCCCGGAGGGGACAGACCCCTCCTCACCCCCCGAGGGACACCACAGGGACACCCCAGAGGGGACAGCCCCCTCCTCACACCCCGAGGGACACCCCGGGGACACCCCGGAGGGGACCTTCCCCTCCTCTCTCCCCCGGGGCCCCATGCTCGGACTCCAACCCCCCCCCACCCCCTGATCCCAGGCTGTGCCGGGGCCGTGTCTGGCTGTCCTGGGTGGGGGGCACAGCGCTGAGAACCCCCCCGGCTCGACTCAGATCCCCGGGGGGCTCCACGCCTGCCGGAACAGATGGGAATGGCCGGGATTTAATCAAACCCCCGCAGCTGGAACCTGCTGGAAGTGACAGAATAGGGGCAGAGCCGGGGGAGGAGGGGGCACAGCACCCCCGGAGCAGCAGGACCCACCCCGGGGGTCTTCCCCTCCTCCCACGGGGTCTCTCTGGGCACAAGCTGCCATGCCAAGGTTCGGATGGAGGCTCACAAAGGCATCACGGAACTACAGAATTCCAGAATGGTTTGGGCTGGAAAACGATGTCAGTTCCAATCCCCTTCCACAGGCAGGGACACCTCCCACTGCCCCAGGCTGCTCCAAGCCCCAGTGTCCAGCCTGGCCTTGGACACTTCCAGGGATCCAGGGGCAGCCACAGCTCCTCTGGGCACCCTGTGCCAGGGCCTCCCCACCCTCCCAGGGAGGAATTCCTTCCCAGTATCCCAACTAAATCCAACCCAGCAGCACCAGCCTGGCACAGCCCAGCACAGCAGCCCCTGGGGGGGGCCTGGGAAGAGCCAGGGGTCTCGGAGCAGGGACTGTCCCCTGGGTGCTACCCCTCTGGAAACCCACCTCCAGCCAAGCTCCTGGGCTGTCCTGGCACCAAGAGCCTGGGACAGGTGCTGGACACTCCGGGAGCATCCGCCCTGCCCGTGCCAGCGAGCGCCGCCAGCACAGGGCTGCTGCCACCTGACAGTGCCACTGCCACGGCCAAAGCACGGCCTGGGGGCTGCAGGGACCCCTCAGGGCCCCCTCAAGCCCCCGCTATCACCCCACAATGCGGGGACAAGTTGTTTTGCAAGTGCCAAGCCAGCAGTGAGGGCTCCTGGCGGGCTGGGGACACGGCTGTCCCTCCCTGGAACCATCCAGAGGGACCAGACCTGGCACAGGAGGGCTCAGATCCAGCCCCAGGTCCAGGGGCAGGCAGAGCAACCTCAGGCTCCCCAAAACCACCCCACAAAGCTCTGCCAAGCCCTGCGTGGGGCCCAGAGCTGCTGCCCGTGTTTGTTTGTGCTCCCCGTTGGTGCAGTGGAGCCAGGGAAGCGCCGCGCTCCAGAAAAATCAATATTTCATTAATTAGAGCCGTGCACTTTTGCAGAGGGGCTGCATTCATATTTATGAGGGGAAAAATGATGTGGGAAAATGATGTAGAAAAACGATGTCGACGTCTCTGCCGCTCCTGGAGCCAGGCATGAGTGTCCCCATCCAGCGATGACTGTCCCCAAAGCTCTGCAGCTCTGGGCCTCCAGCCCCAGGATGCTCCCACAAGGAAAAGTTGATCCTCTGCATCCCAGGAATTCTGCAACACAACCACGGTGCTGCCTGCCTGGAGCAGCTTCACCTGGAGCAGCTTCACCTGGAGCATCCTCAGGGAAGCGGGGAGAGAGGCCTGGGAAGAGCCCAGCAGCCACCAGGGTTGGGGCTGGAGCTGCAGGATCCTCTCCAGGGAATGTCCACCCCATCCCAGCTCTTTTGCAGGCTGTGAAAGCATCTCTGTGGCAGAAATAACCCCAGGGAAAACCACCCACTGCTCTGAGCCCTCCAACGCCTCTGGTTCACAGCCGTGTCCCAAAACCACTTCTCATTTCCCTCCTTCTTTCCCAAAGAAAAAAAAAATCTCATTTCCCTCCTTCTTTCCCATTTACTCTGGGTTCGGCATCACAAAGATCCAATTCATCCCCGTGGGCACAGATGTTTGCCGAGGCGCCTTATTCTCCTCTGCAAGGACTTTGTGTTCCAGTAATTCCCCCCACAGCTCCATCCCCAGCCCCGGGCGTCTTTCCTGCGGGGATCCACGCGGGAAGCAGCCCTGGCAGGGCGGGAATTTTGAACTCGTGGATCAGGAAGGCTCAGACATCTGCTGTGCACATCCCTTGAAGGCTGGTTTTGGCAGGGTGTGAATCCACAGTCTGGAATACCCAGAGCCCAAATTCCAGGCAGCTGAGCCGCTCCAGATTTCCCAGGAGAGGGAAACCTGCTCCTGTTTGGGTGCATCTGCTGCGTTCCACCTCGGATCCGGCGTCACCGGTGCTGTGACAGCGACAGGACACATCCCATCCCTCTGGGAGCTGCCAGGTGCCTCCTGCAACTCCAGGGCCGGCTCCTTCCCCAATCCAGTGGCATCCAGACGTCCCTCGTGGCTGCAGGGTCCACCCAGACTGTCCCCAAGAGGCAGATCCGGGCAGTGGGAAGTGCAGGGAGCAGATGGAGGCCAGGCTGGAGCAGGCTCGGAGCGAAAGGTGGAGATGAGAGGGATCCAGGCTGATCCAGGAGAGGTTCCAGGTGGGGACATCCCGTGTGGTGTCACCTGGCTGTGCTCTGGGTACAGCCAGGACGCAGGAGCTGCAGAATCCAGGGTGTTCCTGTTTCCCGCACAGGGATAAATCCATCCAGTAACTCCACTGGTGCCCAAAGTTCCTTCCGGCAGCTCCCACCTTTGCACCTCCAGCCCCCACAGCCACTCCCTGCGAGCTGTCCCTCCCACAGGGTGAAGGGTTTGATCCCAGGGTGACAGGGACTGTCACAGGAATGCAAATGTTCCCTAAACGTGGGGAACACAGCCCTGAGCGTGCTCCCAGCTCGGCTCTGCCATGGACAGGGATGCTGGCACCTGTCACTGCCCCAGGGCTCCCGGTGGGGTGTGAGATCCAGAGGTTCACGGAGGATCCCGATGTCCAAGCTCCCAGCAGGATGGGATCTCCCTCCTTGTGAGGAAAGGGGTGACTCCAGGGGCTTCACACTTCCCACATGAAACCCCCTCACCCCAAACACCAAATTCCATAGGACTTCTCTGTAAATGAGCATTCCTGGGAAGGGGCACAGCAAGAGGATGCAGCTTCTCATCACTTCCTGCTCTGAACCCTGGGGTCTCCCAAGGCATTGAGATTGTCCCCAGCAGCCCCCAGGTGCAGGGTCCTGGTCCAAGGGGCACTGACACGACCCCGGGCACCTCTGAAGCTGCATCTGTGACCACAGGGACACTGTCACCTCCTGCCAGACCTGCCCAGGGGACAGCCAAGAGCTGCTGGTGACACCTGACCGGGCTTCAGCAGCTGAGACACAGCCAGCAATTAGCATCAATCAGCAGCTCCAGAGAGGCTGATTCCAAGTGCTCTGGGACCACAGGATGCTCCTCTCCTCCAGCCCTGGCCGGATGCTCTCAGAGCCGACATTCCCAGTGTGACTCTGGCTCCATCCTCCCTGGGCAGCTTCTCCTCTCCTCTTCCTCCTCCCTCCACCCCACAGCCTGGGCCCCTCACACAGCCCCTGCTCTGCCAGCTCCCCCAGGGCCAGAGGAGAGCTGGGATGGGATCCGAGAGTGGGGAACCCCTTGGGTGGCTCTGCTCCGCCCCCTTTCCACACCCACACCAGGCTGGTGCCCCCTTCGCCCAGGAAAAGGCAGTGGCACCCTCAGGAAATCCCAGGACACCAGGATCACCTCCTTCCGAGGCCATGCCACAGCTCAGAGGGTCTCCTGCCACCCCTCCAAGGCTCAGAGCTGCAGCAGGAGAGCCGAGACCCAGCTGGTCACACCCAGAGTGCTGGGAGGGGGCAGAGCAGAGGGAAAAGCCCCCGGCTCTGGGCCACCACAAATCCCCCAAGCACCCTGACAGCCCTTCCCGGTGTCACAGCTCCCTGGGGGCCCCCAAAAGGAGAGAATTCTCCCCGGACCCTGGGGCGCAGGGCAGGGTGACCCCTGTGCCAGCGCCCTCCCCCAGTGTGACAGCCAACAGCTGAGAACTCGTTTTTTTGAGTGGGTTTCTTAGCTCCTACCCTAAGGCCAATCTCCAACATGACTGTTGCCAAGGGAACGAGCTCCGTGCTTTGACAGTTCTGTTTTAAGGATCTCCCTGCCCAGCGAGGTGTCTCAGCCCAGTTGGATGCCCTGGCACGGGGCTGGTGGCTCTGCAGCCACCTCGACGCTGGCGGCAGAGCCGTGTCCTGAGGAATTGTCACTCCCCACTGCCCGAGGATTAAACACACCGGGTTGTGTAAGAGGATATTTATAACAGAACGGAGGGATGGGGAAGCCCTGGCAGATCTGCTCCTCTCCTGGGGGACAGCACAACCAACGCCTCCTCCCAACCTCCCAGCAACAGAATCATGGAATAGCCAGAGCAGGAAGGGACCCACGAGGATCACAGAGTCCAGCTCCTGGCCCTGCACAGGGCACCCCAACAACCCCAACCTGTGCATCCCTGAGAGTGTTGTCCAAAGGCTCCTGGAGCTCTGGCAGCCTTGGGGCCAGGACCATTCCCTGGGGAGGCTGGGCAGTGCCCAGCACCCTCTGGGGGAAGAACCTTTCCCTGATATCCAACCTAAACCTGCCCTAACACAGCTCCAGCCGTTCCCTCCTGGTCCTGGTGCAGTGGAGACTCCCCACGTTCCAACAGATGCCCAGGAATGTGCTCAGCATCAGCTGTGGCCCAGCATCAGCTGTGGCCCAGCAGATCACCTCGGCTGCTGCTGCAGAGTGTTCTGTCCTTTTGGGAGTCCCCAGAATCAAATGAGATGGAAAAAAAACCCAGAACCCAAAGTTGGTGAGACTTGGAGAGGCAGAATGGAACCTCCAGGAGTGCCGTGAGGGTGCAGGTGTTCAGAGAAGCTCAGAGCAGCAGCAGCCGAGGCTGGAGCACCTCGGGAGCACTCCTGGATCCATCTCCCCATGGCTTCAGACTGGGAGTAGCAGAGCAGGATCCTGATAGCAGCAGGAGGGAGAACGAGGAGCCGCAGCCCTGGACACCAGCGCAGACACCCCAAAGCACGTCCCAGCTCTGGAAACAGCTCCCCAGGGTGCGTGGGCATCCCAGCAAGTCCCGGCTCCTGAGCAGCACCTGGCCCAGGGACCTGCTGCTCTCCCTGCCAGTGGCCACTCGGACCAGCAGTGTCAGAACTCATCTCTCTGGAAATCACAGCCTGAAAGCAGCAGTCTGGAAGAGCTGAGCTTGCCAGCAAACGCCGTTTGAGGTGTTGTAGGCGAGGAAAAGCATCTGCAGCTGAAGCACCGCCTGGAGCATCACCCGAGGACGGGGCAGCTCCCAGGAAGCCGCAGGGACACGGGGAGCTCTCAGCTCTGCTGCTCCCCAGCCAAACTCCTGGGAAATGCTGCTGCTGCCGGGTCTGCACCAGCCCTGCCACCCCCCAGCACGTCCAGGCACCGCAGAGCCTCCGTGGGAGCCGCAGCATCCAACACCTGCCCGCGGTCCCTGCGCCCTCGGCCGCATCCCGGCGCAGGCGGAGCGTGACGCTGGGCAGGTGACTGGAATGGTTAAACACATTCCTGCCCAGCCCTCCTCGCAGCCTTGGCTTCCCCGCCTCTCTGCTGTCACCGGCTGCGTTTGGGCTGTCTGGGACGGTGCTCTTGGCACCGGGGCTGCCCAAACACAGCACGGAGCGTTCCCGTCTCCGACTCTGCCTGGCTCCTCATTCTGCCCCCGGGACAGCCCTGGGTGGAAGAGGAGCTGTCTGGGAGGGGGATGGAGAATCTCAGCCCCTCACAGGTGGGTGGAGGAGCTGAGGCACCAGAGAGGTCACTCCCACCCCACCACGACCACCCCATGAAGGCTCTGCTGCTCCCGGCTGCCGGTGCCCGGCCAAGAGCAGAGCAGCCAGAACTGGACCAGATGGTTCAAGCTGAGCTGACCCAGTACCTGGGAGGAGGAGGAGCAGATCCATCTGACTGTGGGGGTGTTACAGCGCTGGCAGCACCTTCCAGGGCCCGCAGAGCCATTGAAGAGCCAAAGCAACAAGGACTCCACTCAATCTGTGCAGAACCAGCACTGGGGGACCTGCACAGCCAAGGCAGCACCAGGGCTGGAAAAGCAGCCTGGAAAGCAGCTCAGGTGGAGACCAGGCTGGGCAGGGGGTGCCAGGCCAGACACTGGCACAGCTGTGCCCAGGAGAACAAGCCCAGCAGCACAAGCAGAGCCCACCAAGCTCCAAGCTGGCACCGCCACCAAAACCACCTTGGACACGTTTCCACATCCTGCCCCACTCCCTCCCTCCTTCCCACTGCTCCTCTCCTGCAGGGACCTGGATGGGCACGAGACACCCTGGATTGGGGTAAAACGAGGTTAGGAGCGAACGCAGGGAAAACAAACAGGAACAGCTCTGCTGCAGCTCCCTCCATCTGGCTGCGCGGCCGCCGTGCCAGCGCCAGGGTGACTCCCCAGATGTAGCCGCCTCCGGTTCCTCCGGCGATTCCAACACCCCTGGAGAGGCGAGAACGTCAGGCAGAGGGAGAAGAGGCAGCGTCTCACAGGCAGGAGACCTCCCAGGCAGGGAATCCTGGGCAAACAGGGCGCTTTCCCCTCCAGAGGAGGACGGGTACCCACACCTCGGGATGCTCAGATCCATTCCATTGGGATCTCTCCTCCCGCCTGCAGGCCAGGCCACCACGCTCCCAGCAAACAGCACGGGCCATGCCAAACCCCATGGCATTGTCAGGACAGCAGCAGAATTCCTGTCCCTGGCAGTGGTGCCAGCACATCCCTCACCGTCTGGGCACGTGGCGGGCACCTCTGCAGAGCCTGATCCCAGGCTTTGTCCTAAAATCCAGCCTTGCCTGTTGAGCCTAATGCATCGTGCCAGACAGCTGAGTGGTGGATTCCGTGCTCTCCAGCCAGCTGCCTGCACAGGGATGCTCTGCTCCCTCCCCTCTCCTCCGGCTGAGTGCTGATCCCGGCCCTGGAACAGCTCATTTCCCCCAGGCAGCTGATCCAAGTCATCCCAAATCAGGCCAAGCAGGTAGTGAGTGATGCAGAGAGGTCGCCCTCCCTCCCCTTTCGTGCCTCACCAGGGCTGTCACTGCTTCTTCGGCTCTAGAGCCAAGGGCTGGTGCTGGCACAGGCACTGGGAGCATATGGCGAGCCCTAATGGCACTGGGAGCGGGGCTCTCGCACACATTCCTTGGGGAAAAGCACCGCGGAAAGCAGCAATCAAAGGCTTCTGTTGCTCCAGACAACGCCGGGCTCCCACCGCCCCACTGTGCCCCTGGGCTCTCCCTGCTCCAGCCTCCCACATTCCAGTGCTGGCGTCTCCCTCCAGGAGAGCAGGACCTGCAGATGTCACCTGCTCGGAGGCTGGGGATGGCAAGAGCCCTGCGGGAACCCAGCCTCTCTCAGCCTCGCCAGACCCCATCCCACACGGGCAGGGCAGGCTGGGAGGCTGCTTCCAGCCAGGACAGCAGCTGGAAGCACAGGGCATCTCCCCAGGACAGAGGGAGCTTCTCTGGGTGGCCTGGCCAAGCAGACACCTCCGGCAGCTCCAGAGAGCCGAAGCCACCCTGCCGGACCGGGACAGTGTCCTGAACCTGCCTCTCTGCAAAGTCCTCATCTCGCCGGGCTGAGGACACCTCCCGATGTCCTCCAGTGCCCCAGGGAAAAAACAACCCCAAGTCATGTGTTTTTGGCCCGTGGTGGCCTCCCAGGGCATTGTCCAAACAAAAGGGTTACACAACGCCCGAGTGGAATAACCCTGCAGAGAGAGAATGATCCTCCCACAAGGACAACCACGCACCAGCCCAAACACCCGAATGTGCCGACAGCAGCACAGCGCCAGCCAAGAGCACAGACAGGGCCCTCTTGTGCAGGACCAGAGCTCCCAGTGCCTGGGTGGCTTCCAGGGGCTCCTCCAGACCCTGCCGTGGTTGTAGCGGTGCCATCCAGAGCGCTGGAGCAATGTTCTCCAAGGAGGAGCTTCCATCCTGCCCCAGGACAGGTGCCAGGGAGGGGACGTCCCCCGAGCCACGCTGGGATGGCTCAGGGGCTCTAGGATGAGGCACCAACCATGAAGACACAACAACTTCTTTCCAAGCATCTCCCAGCCATCCATCTCCTCTGCTCCCAAAGGTTTTTTGGGGGTCTGTTTGTCCAGCTGTGCTGGACCGTGGGGAGCCAGGCACTGGTTGGTGGCCAGGGCTGGGCCACAGCAGAGGCCAGCCCAGGAGGAAATCTTGCAGTGTCATCATCTGGGCTGTGTCCTGTCCCAGGACAGCTCCGGGTCACGGCCACCCCCCCTCCTGGGAGCGCTCCCGGGGATGCTCAGCCACTCCCAGCCCCACAGGCCGAGCATCCCCACACCGGGGCTGCCAGGATGTCCTCACACCGTGGGGCTGAGCCTCACCCACACCCAAGTGACTCTTTCAGGTGCCCGTGGGAGGACCGTGGCCAAAACCAGAACAAATCCTGGGATTCGTGGATGGGAACACAGCCACCAGCCCCCAGAGCCTGTGACAGCAACAGAGATGGGTGCGGGGGAGCAGTGGGGGCTGCGGGCTCAGCCCTTGTCCCCACCGTGCCACGCTCCCACCTGCACAGCCCTCGGGACCCTCGATCCCGTTCCAGAATCCCCTCCCTGCTCCTGATGGGCCGCAGGGATGCGGATGGAGACCGGACCCACCGCCAGCCCCTCCCCAGCACCCCCAGACCGCAACACAGCGGGTCCAGCCCAGCCCCTGGCCAGCTGCTGCACCTCCCCACCCAAACACACGCAGCAGCACCGATTCTGTCACGACAGACGACTCCCGACACGGCAAACGCAGCCGCCAGCAGCCAGACAGGGATGGTGGGTCCGAGCCACCGCCGGCCACCCCGCAGGGACCGCAGCCCCAGAGCGACGGGGGACACGGCGCTGCCACCGGCGAGCCCCGGCCGAAATCACATCCGCTCCGCGCCTGTCGCGACTGTCGCCGGCGGTGAACCCCCTTTGTCTGGCGAGCCGGGCGCGGCCGCTGGATGCCCCGCACATGCCGGCAGCATCCCGGCGGGACGGGGAGAGGCCGCCGCTGCCAAGCCCCCCGCCCATCCCGGGGAGGCGGCTCCCACCGGAGGGACCAGGGACCCGCCCCAGCCACGGCGGGGATGTCACCGCCGCTCCCCCGGGGACTCCATCCGCCCCTCAGCGGTGTCTGTCCCCCCGTCCGCGTGTCACCACCGAGCCCCGGTACCCTCGCGGCGGGGCGGCTCCGTCGCACCGAGGACTCTCCATCCGCCCCCCCCCCACCTCCGCGGGCAGCGCCGGGAGGGGCAGCGCGCCGCCGCCGCCGCCCGCCGGGGCCTG
>VZTF01004846.1:149768-160043 GCA_013397755.1 Cnemophilus loriae | reverse complement strand
GGGGGGACGGCGGGCCCGGGGGTCCCCTCGGTCCCCATCCCGCCCCCATCCCGCCCCCGCGCTGAGCGAGCCCGGTCCGAGCGGAGCGGCGCTGCCTCTGGGTGTCGGCCCCAGACCGGATCCCTGGCTGGGCGGTCCCGCCGTGGAAGGAGGTCTCGCCGGTCTGGGGCCGGGAGCGGGACCGGTCCCACCGCGAGGCATCGTCCGGCCCCGCAGGGCTCCGCCAGGTCGGGTCCCCTCTCGGGGCGCGGTGTTCTCGGGCCGGGCCGGGTCACCCTGCGGGGCCGCCCCCAGGCAGCGCCCGGCTGGGTGGATGGAGCACGGTCCCCTTGGCAGGGTGGGAGGCGCCGGAGCAGAGATGCTGGGGTGTCACCCGTGCTGGGGTGTCACCTGTGCTGGAATGTCACCCGTGCTCAGATGTCACCTATGCACAGATGTCACCTATGCTAGGGTGCCACTCGTGCTGGGGTGTCACCCGTGCTGGAATGTCACCCGTGCTGGAATGTCACCCATATTGGGATGTCACCTGTGCTAGGATGTCACCCGTGCTGGGCTGTCACTCTCACTGGGAAGTCACCCGTGCTGGGATGTCACCCACGCTGAGGAGTCACCCTTACTAGGATGTCACCTGTGCTGGGATGTCACCCATGCTGAGGTGTCACCCATCCTGGGATGTCACCCATGTTGGGATGTCACCCTTGCTAGGATGTCAGCCTTGCCGGGCTGTCGCTCTCACTGGGAAGTCACCTGTGCTGGGATGTCACCCTTGCTAGGATGTCACCTGTGCTGGGCTGTAACCAGTGTGGCCCAGCCTGTGCCAGTCTCTGCAGCCTGAACCACCCAGTCCCATGACCGGTCCTTGCAGCTGGACCACATTTGGGGTGGAGCCTGTTCTGTTCCAGTCCCTAAAAGTCAATGTCCAGTCCTGGCTGTCCCCTGGCATCTCCCAGGCAACTCCTTTATCCACCCTCACCCATCCGTGCTCTCATCCATCAGGTGATCCCCCCCGAGCTCTGGCTCGTGCCAGCCCGGGCATTTCCAGCTCTGGAGGATTTCAGGGCTCTGGGGAAACATTCCCAGCTCGTTCGCAGAGGAGAATTAACCCCTTTTGCCGGAGTGTTCGTGTTCGGCACCAACCCCTCACGTGCGTTTCTGAGGAGCTGCTCCGAGGCTCCTGCAGAGCTGTGCGACAGGGACGGCTCCCTTAGTCACAATTCCCGTGGGAAGCGCCCGTGGGAGGAACAGCTTGGTGCCGGTCACAGCCGATCCCCGCGCTGCCTCCAGCTCCATCCCGTGTGTCTGGACGCGGCCCTGGAGGTGACGGTGCCGCTGCCACGGTGCCGTGGGGCAAATCTGGGGGCAGGACGGGCCGGGTGAGGCCACGGGAGGCTCTTCCCAGGCTTTCACCCCTTGTCCCGTTGGAGAAGGGCTCTGCCAGCCCCGGGATGTGAGAGCAGCAGAGGGAATCCAGGCTCGGCTCCCGAAGGCACGAGCAGGGCAGGGAAGCTGGAGAGGGTCCCGTGGGATGGGGGCCGGGCTGGGTCAGGCCTGGGGGGGTGTAGGTGGCTCCTGGCACCGCACGCAGCCCTGGGGGACAGTTTCCTCTGGAAAAGGGGGGTCTTGGGTGGCACTGGCTCTCCTGGGGCTTTTTGTGGTCCCCCAGCCTCCCTGGGATGTCTGTGCTCCAGGAGGGCGCGTGGGAGTCGCGTCCCTGCGGGCTGTGCCGGAGCTCTGAGCCCCCGCCCGGAGCCCCCCCAGCCTGTCCCCTCTCGCTGCCGCACCCCGGGCGCTCCAGGCACGGCTTTTAACCCTTTCCCTGCCTCCTGCAGGAGCCCGCGGGCGGCGGTCCCCGACCCCCGTGGGTGCAGCACCCACTCCCCATCACTCGGGCAGGGCAGTGGAGGCAGAGAGAGAGGAGGAAGAGGAGGGAGAGGAGGTGTTCAGCGTGCAGCAGGTGCCGAGGCGACGCTCGCCACAACAAATCGCTGTGATTCAGCCCCGGAGCATCTGGCAGCGAGCGGTAACGAGCCGGGGGAGCCGGTGTCACGCAGCCGCTCTGCCGAGGCGTCCCGGAGCCCCCGGGAACCGGAGCTGCCCTGCACGGATCCGCTCTGCCGTGCCCGGCGAGGATGGAGCTCATCAGCTCGCATTTCCCGAGCTCCCGCTGGCCTCGGGGTCTCTGGTTCTCTCTCGGTGTGACAGCGCGGGTGGCTGCTGGGGTCAAAGCCGTGGCACCTCCTGGCTGTCTGGGAGCTCCGTGGAGCTGCGCTGTCCCAGCCCTCCAGACCCTCCCACGAGTCTGGAGCATCCCTCGGCCGGGTGGGAAGGGCTGTGCCAGGGGTGGGGACACAGCTGGGTGCGTTTTCACGGAGGGACAGCGCCCCTGGGCAGAACCGCCGGGTCTCAGCCGCCTCCTGCTGCCATCGGTGTGAGAGCTGCCAGCCCTGGGCACCTGTGACGCTGTCCCAGCCCCCTGTCCTGGCTGCAGCTGACATTAATGCCACAGGGGAAGGATTAACCACCCTGGGGTTAATTTTCCACCCAGGCCCAGCTGGAATGTGGAGCTAAAACACTTCCCAAAATCCCTGGGCAATGCCAGGTGTGATCTTCCCCCTGCACTCCCCCGGATCTCAAAAATCGTGTCTGTCTGACCGTTCTTTCATCACAGCTCTGGATAATTTCCTCTCTGATTATCTGAATCTAATTATCTGTTGTCTTGCCACCCATCTCCCGACTTTTAGGATCGGGCCAGAAGCTCCTGCCTTCCCTTTGCAGCCCCTCCAGTGGCTGCTGTCTCTGGAATTGAGGTTGGAAGATGGGATGAATCCTTCCAAGTCATCGAACGGGCTCCATAACATATTTCCCTTTAAACAACCATGTTTGCTGCCACCCCAGGCATGGATGGCATCTCCCCGGAGGCTCTGCAAAGGCACAGAAATCTCCAGGGAAGCTGTGGGAGCCGGAAGGAACAGAGGCTTCCAGCATCCCTGCGAGATCCTCGGTGCCCGGAATCGCTTGCTTTAACCTCTGGCGCTCCAAGGGTCTCGCGCGTTCCCGCTGCCTCTCTGACATGCTCAGCCCTGTTTGTTGTTATACCTTGGCTGATTTTGCTCTTCAAAAAGCCCTTCATTAGCCCCACGCTGGGTTTGAGTGTTTGCTCCTGTCTGGTCTCACTCCTCGGCCCTGGATTCCCTGCTCTGCTCTGAGCTGAGCAGAGGCTGCTCCTCGGCAGTATCCAGCGACTTGAATTCCCAGATTCCACTTCAAACCGAGCCAAGAGCGGCCTCCCCGCTTCTCCCTGCTCCTCTCCTTGCTCCGAGGATTGTGTGGGACGTGGAGCTGCTCCGAGCTGTGTCCCACCGTGTTGGCGTGGGGGCGGTTCCTGTCCCTAATTCCATCCTTGTTGTCACCTCATTGCTGGAGCCTCGTGGCGTTTTGATCCCTCTCATCCCAGCAGGGAGCCTGGACTTCCCGGCAGCCCTGGGGGGCAGGGAATGTGATTCCATCTGGGCTTTGGGCTGCTCTTCGCAGCCCACTGGAGCTGCCAGCCAGATGTTTTGGTGTTTACTCGACTCTTGTACCTCCTTTCCAACCGAGTCCGCTTTGCACCGTGCCTGGCTGTTTGTGGTGCTGGTTCCAGACCAGTGCAGGCTCTTATCGAACTCCTGAACTCGCAGCCGAGCTGATTTTACTGAATTATTCTGTACAGAAATATCTTGTCCTTGATTTGCTTCTGCTGAGGTTTGGTAGCTCCTCCTGAGTCACGTTGCTGTGAGTCAGGAGCCAGAACCTGATGCTTGTGCTCGGGGATTCCTCCCCGAGCCGGGCTCTCGTTTAGGGGCTCTCATCTCCCTTGAACCCAGTTCCACCCTGCAGGATTCGCTCCTGGCTGGCAGCAGCAGAGCCGGCAGGAGCAGGGGGGAGTGCGGAGCCCCAGATTCAGCAGGGCTGTGAGGTGGGTCCAGCCTGACTCCCACCAGCCCCTGGAGTGACAACAAACCCTCCTCACCTCCCTCCCTGCCTCCCTCACCTCCCTCTCAGCTTCCCAGCACTTTCATTTCTGTGACTCCCAGACCTCGCAGTTGGCAGTGCAGTGTCTTGGGTGGGTACAGGAATAACCTGCCTGGCTACAGCCAAGGTTTGTCCCCAGATCAGCTGCCCCTGGGGCAGGGGACAGCGTGGTGGGAGGGTGGTGCTGGTGCCGTGAGCCGGAGCTCGGGTGATGCTTTAAGGAGGCTGCATGTGGCACTGAGGAACCAGTGATGGATGGTGCTGCTCCCAGACACAGCGACCAGAGAGGGCTTGGAGGTCACTGGAGTATCAGATAACCTTTATCTCCTTTGACTGTTGAATTTCTAAGAGCATTAAGGGCTTACTCAGCCATGGCACCCAAGTGCCTCGGCAAAAAATCCCGCTCCGGGAACAGCTCTGGAGTCTGAAGGAGCAGGATCCAGTGGCACAGAAGCCCTGGGGCTTGGAGGAAAGTCCTGACCATTGCAGTGACTCCCTGAGGCAGCTGAACCCACTCGGGTAAATTTTAAATTCCCAAAGGATCTTTTCCCAGGGTCCATCCACACTCAGCAGCAGCTGGGAGTGACGGCCAAGATCCAAATGGACATTTCTAATCCACTTTGGGCGGGCTCGGTGACATTTGTCAGCTCCTGGCTCGCAGCTCGGAGCTGACTCCAAAATCCTGGCTGGAAATTTGCTCCGTGAGGGTCGGGCAGGCTTTTCCCTGGTGGAACAAAAACCGCAGAGCTTTGATGGCTCCAAGACCCCCGTGTGGTCCCACCCCGATGTGAGCACTGGGTTTGCAGAGATTTCGTGTAAAAAACATTGCAAATAATGCAGGAATTGATCCTGGACGGTCTCGTTTTTGCGAAGGAGTGAAATCCATCCCAATTAATGGTGTATTTGATATGAGCACATGTGATGTCAAAACAGAGCATGGAAATAGCTACAAACAAACTGAGAAAAAAAGAAAAAAAAAACCCAGGCCAAAAGAAAATGGGCTTTGAAAAGCTGGCAGGAAAATTAACAGAAAAAAAGATAAATGCAGCAGAACTTTCTCCTTGGTAACTCTCACACTTCAGAGCACAATTCAGAACCTTGTTTAGAGGTAACTCCAGCCCCAGGAACTCGTGGTTGTTCCCTGAGTGTGTCCTAAGTGAAATTCTTGGTTAAACTGGTTTAATCCATGAAACATCGACGTTTTATAGATCCAGGTTTGCCATCCTCAGCTCCGAAAATGAGATTTTTGTTTTTCCAGGGAAAATGCTTTGAACAACTGGGCGAAATTTGAGGCTGGAGGAGCTTCTGTGGGGGCAGAAAATGAGTTTTAAACACTGTAAATGACAACTGGTGAGGCAGCCAGGGAAAGTCCTTACAGAGAGAAGTAACTTTTGATTTATTCCAGGTAATAAACAGGGCCTGGATCAATATTTCACTATCAAAGAGATGCTTGCTTTATTTTTTTTTTTTTTATATTTATACACTGAGCCTAATGTACTCAAATCCAACATCCTTGGGAGGGGAAGGAGCCAAGAAAAGTTGACTGCAGCAGCAGCAGGAATTTGCAAACGTCTTGAAATGACATAAAAAGAGGAAGCTGGTTAAAAGGAAATTAAAGGGAGCAGCTAAATGAGTGAAATCCTCGGCTCTGCCGTGGAGAGCGTTTAAAGGCACCCTGGGACGGCCTGGAGCCAGGATTCCGTGTCCTCTGCTGCCACAGATGTGCTGCAGGGGCTCCTGAGGAACATCTGGAGCAGCTGGTGGGGCTGCAGGAGCAGCGGAGCGGGCAGGGGTGGGGATGGAGCAGGAGATCCCGGGGCACCGAGGGGCTGGCGCCTTCCCGGGGGTTGGAGCCAGGGAAGAGCCCTCACGGAGCTGCAGGAGGGGCTCTGGGAGCGGGAATTGCTGCTGGACGGAGGCTGAAGGACGGAGTGACCCCGCAGGGACGCCGGGCTGAGCTTCACTGGGCTGCTCCCGGGGAGGTTTTGTTCTCATTCCCTTTCTGTCACTGCGTTTAGAGGTTAAAAGTCCTTTGATGAGGACAATTTTTAGGGACACATCCAGGCAGCTCCGTCCCGAGGTGTGAGGATCAGGGGCAGGGAGAGGACAGAGCCCAGCCGGGTTCCTGGTGTGGCTGCTGCTGCCAGGGCCATCCCTGCGTCCCTGCGCAGGGGGACGTGGGCTGAGGGACCCTCACACCCAAGTGCTGAGGGGCTTTTGGAGCAATCCTGGAATCGCTGAGGTTGGAAAAGCCCTCTCAGGTCACCGAGTCCACCCCAGTGCTGCCAAGGCCACACTGACCTGCGTCCCCAAGTGCCACATTTAGGTGGCTTCTAAACCTCGCCAGGGCTGGGGACTCCTCCAGGGCTGGGCAATCACCCCACGGCCCTGGTGAGGCACCCGAGGGTGAAGCTCTTTATCCACCAACAGATTGGTGCTTTCCTGCCCAAACCAGCCCTCGTGGGATGCAGGGATGGGATGTCAGGGGGTGAGAGGGGTCCTGACCCGATTTAGGAAGCAGAGCCGGCGTTCAAACGGCCGCCAGCTGTTGGAAACCGCGGTGTGGGAGACCTTTAATGGCTGCTGGAATGAAGAGCTGGGGGGCAAGAGCTTTATTCGGGGTTTTATTGACTATTCCTAGGGCAAAATGCGGAAGCCCAGAGGTGGATCCAAACTCCCTGAGTGGGGGTTGATGTGCTGAGGCCTGAGCAGCAGGCCTGGGCCACAGCTGACTGACGAGACGAATCCTGGGCACCGTGTGATTAACACCATCAGTGTTATTTAGCTAAAAATAGATAACAAAGACGCTCGTGCTAGCTCTGTATAACCTTGTGGAGTTATTTACAAGAAATGTAGCATTTTAAGGAACTTTCCCAACTGCCATGAATAGAGGTTTGTCTGTAGGGTATTTTAGGGGAAAACCCTCCCAGCCCAAGCCTGGGCCCTGGCCAAGCCCTGGCCCCTGCTGGTCGGGCCGTGTGCCATCAGATCCACGAGTTTCTGTGCTAAAAATAGCATCGAGTCACTTGGACCTGCTAGTTTGGGCCCATAACAGCTGGACCCACCCTCAGGGTGAGTTTGGAGACCTCACCTTGGGGGTGGAGGCACCGCGTGGGATTTCCCCGGCTGCCGGGAAGGGTTCTGCAGGTCCTCGCTGTGACACGCGGCTCCCCAGCCACGGAGGATCTGGGTGATGGTGGAGCACTGAGGCAGCCGGTGATGGATGCTCCTCAACGCCTCTCCTTTCTCCGGTGTAGTAATGATCAGGTGCGTTACCTCGCTTATTTTTTGCTCGTTGCTAAAGCCACGTGCGTGGTTTTATCGGGTGGCATCATTTCCCTTCTGTGCTGCCTTTATACTCGCAGTAAAATGAGAGCATTCTTCCCATCGGTGCCTGCGTTCGTTAAATCGCCCCCGTTAATTGGCAGGGCAGGGGTGGCTCGGGGTGATGGGCAGTCAGTACACCTGAAACTCGTGGAATCCCGGGATGGTTTGGGTGGGAAAGGACCTTGAAGCTCATCCCATTCCACCCCCTGGGCAGGGACACCTCCCGCTATCCCAGGTGCTCCAAGCCCCGTCCAGCCTGGCTTTGGGCACTTCCAGGGATGGGGCAGCCACATTTTACACGAGGATTGGCACGTTTTGAGTGAATTCCCACATCCATGACCCACAGAAAGGCGATTTTTAAGGGATGAAGGGGCAGGCCTGTGGATTGGTGTCTGTTTGCAGGAGTCTGGAGGCCCTGGCAGCGTGCAGGGGGCTCTGATGGCATTCAGGCTGCTCAGAGCACTCAGGAAGGGCTGTGAATAGGGAGCTGGAATATTCGTAGGGATAAAAATGATTCAGGAGAGCCAAATCAGGGGCTGAATGCGAGGAGCTGAAGAGGGTCCCATGATGCTCATGCATAGAATGGCAGATTGCATCCAATTCAAGCCCGTGGGAAGCCGGATCCAGAGGCAGCACAGCGAGTGGACGGTGTCTGGCGCAGCTGGCGGGGGAACGGCTGGAGCAGGGATGGAATTCTGGCAGGAGGGCAGCACTGGCTGCTCTGGAAAGGGTGGGGCAGTGCCCAGCTCAGGGAGAAGGGAACGGACTGGAGGAAATATCGCAAGGGAGGAGGTGACACTTTGGCATTTCCCACCAGGCGAGAAGTGGGGGAGGAGAAGGATGCGATCCCATCTCTTCGTGGATCCAATCCCTTCCTGTCTCCTCATGGATCCACCCTCCCATGAGCCCAAGGGCTGGAAGCAGAGCCTGTTCAAAATGAGCTCACAGCCCAAATCATGGCCCAGAAAGTTCAGTCCAGGATGGAATTATGGAATTACTGAGGTTGGAAAAGACCTCCAGGGTCACTGAGTCCAACCTGTGACTGACCCCCATCTTGTCCCCAGCCCAGAGCACTGAGTGCCACCCCCAGCCCTTCCCTGGACACCTCCAGGGATGGGGACTCCAAACCTCCCTGGGCAGCCCCTGCCGAGGCCTGACCACCCTTTCCATGGGGAAATTCCTCCTGGTGTCCACCCTGAGCCCCCCTGGCCCAGCCTGAGGCCGTTCCCTCTCCTCCTGTCCCTGTTCCCTGCGAGCACAGCCCGACCCCCCCTGGCTGCCCCCTCCTGTCAGGGGGTTGTGCAGAGCCACAAGGTCCCCCTGAGCCTCCTTTCCTCCAGACCGAGCCCCTTTCCCCCTCAGACGCTTGAAACTTTCCAGAGACTTCTAAATTTCCCTTGAGAGCAGCTTGGGCTGTATCCATGGATGAAGGACCAGCACAGGTTCAGTCACACAAAATCCTGGACGTTGTCCCTGCCCATGGCAGGGGTGGAACGGGATGGACTTTAGGGTCCCTTCCAACCCAAACCATTCCATGGTTCTGTGATGTCACAACGATCTAGAATTCTGTTCTAGAATTTAGAGTTTAGAATCACAGAATCATGGAATGATTCGGGTTGGAAGGGACCTCAAAGTCCACCCCATTCCAACACCCATTTTTTGACCCTGTGCCATGAATTCAGGCACATGTGGGGCACAGGTGCTGCCGTGACCTGGTGGGACCAGAAATATTCCTTGGTACACCTGTGGGAAGGTGTTCCTGCCACCTCACAGGCATCCCTTGGGATTGGTGATTTGCCCAGAGAAGCTGTGGCTGCCCCTGGATCCCTGGAAATGCCCAAGGCCAGGCTGGACGGGGCTTGGAGCAGCCTGGGACAGTGGAAAGTGTCCCTGCCCATGGCAGGCGGTGGAATGAGATTATTTTTAAAGTCCCTCAAACCCAAACCATTCCATGATTCCGTGGTGCTGGTTGCTTTCCTTGGTTTCCCACATTTCTCAGCTTCTCTCAGCTCCGTCCCTGGGGGGGAACGGTGGCATTTCCCGAGCAGGAAATCCCTCCTGGAGCCTGAGGGCAGCATCCCTCCCCGCAGTGCCCGTGCCTGCGAGCAGTGACAGAGGCGCGGGTGGCAGGGAGGTGACACAGTTTTTCCCGAGTGACTGGGTCCGTGACACAAGACAAACATCAAACCACTGAGCAGGCAAATCCAGATCTGGGATCTGCTTCCCTGTGAAATGAGAGGGTTGTTTTTCCACAGGCTCTGCTTGTTGGAACATCTTCTGCTTGGTTAGAGCGGCTCCAGCGCCAGCGGCGCCTCTGCAGCCCTGCCAGGGAGTGAGGCAGGAGAAGGATCTGGGATGAATGAGCCCTGATTTCTGCTTTTATGGCTCTGGGCTGGGCAGACCTCAGCCTGAAACTCGGCCTGAAAGGCAAAGGGATAAAATCAGGACTCCCGGAGATGATCCTGGGCGTGCCGGGGAGGTCCCTCGCTCTGGTGGCTTGGGAGAGGCAGGGACAGGCTGGAGTCACCATCCAGGTGGAGTCGCCATCCCTGGAAGTGTCCAAAAAACGTGGGGATGTGGCCCTCGGGGACAGGTGAATACGGCAGCACTGAGGGAAAGGTTGGACTCAGCCTCAGAGGGCTTTTCCAACCCCAGCAATTCCCTGATTCCCTGAACGTCCAGGGTGACAAATTCCAGAGGCCAGCGCTGGAGGGGCTGAGCTGGTGAGCCCAGGTTGCCCCCTGCCAGTGCCACATCACAGAGGAGTCTCTGGAACATCCCCCTGCAGCCAGGAGATCGTGGCAGGTCACGGGTTCCTGGTGTGATTCCTGCCCCTTCTGCTCCAGGGAAAATACAGCCCTGCAAAGCTGGGAGGGGTCTCTTGGCCGGGCGACAAAGTTGGCTGTGGAAAAGCAATAAATATATAATTAAAAATAT
>VZTF01004846.1:121813-148406 GCA_013397755.1 Cnemophilus loriae | reverse complement strand
GGCTTGGCAGGTCCTAAACAAATACAGGAATTTCGGGAGCTGGGGCACCCTGAGCTGGGGGAGGTTTAGCAGGCATTGGATGAAGCATCCCGGCACAAACCAGTGAAATTCCATGGACAGAGGGGTCAGGCCGGAGTGGGACAACGGTGGTGCTGTGTCCCTGTACCAGGAATGTGTCCCCGAGCTCCTGGCAAGCGCCACCATGGAAGGAACCAGAGGAACAGCTGAGGAGGAGAGCGGATTTTCCTGGAATCCACGGAAAAAGCAGCCAAAGCGTGCCGGAGCCAGTGCTGGGAACATCCCCGGAGCGATCGGGGAAGATGTGCCCATGGAGGGGATTCTTTCCATTGCTGTTGGCTGTGGAAGCAAACACGGAATTTCCCAGGCTGGAATTCACCTTCACCCGTGGAGATGCTCAAATCTGAGGAGCCTGGAGCAAAAATTACGGATCCAGGGGATGGAATGGGCGGCGATAAATCCTCGGGGCTGGTTTTGTGCTCCAGACTCCTTAGGAAAGGCTGGAACGAGGCTGCTGAGTTACAAATGGTGCTGGAGGGTGGAAAACTATGGAAATATCCACCAGAAAAGAGCTGGGAGGGTTTTGTGTGCTCCCTAATCCCCCAGGAAGGTGGGAGAAGGCAAAAGGCTGTCCATGATTCCTGGAGGAGGAGGTGGCCCAGGGCTGGGGTGTGGCAGAGAGGAGCAATTCCTGGAACAGGCTGTGCTGAGAGTCTCAAAATGCCTCCAGCAGTGTCCTGCTCCAAAGGCTGTTGGGAAAAGGAGCAGCACCAGGATGAGAAGTGCTGGGAAGTGGGGAGGGATTGGTGGGCAGGTCAGGAATGAGGTGGGAGCAAACAGCCAGCCCGGAGAGGGGAGAGCCGCAGGCACTGGGGAGAGGCTGGAAAAATGAGCTGGGGGGTGCAAGGACATGGAAAAGCCCAGGCTGGAGGCACTGGGAAGGTGTCCCACATTCCTGCCTCATTCCCACCGTTCCTGGGCATTTCTTTCCCTGTGACCACAGCGGGAAGGGTGAGTCAGGGAGACTCCTGCTCTGCCCCAGCACAGCAGCTCCTACCTCGTCCTGAGGCTCTAATTAGCAATGGCCTCTAATTGAGACTCTAATTAGCAATGGTCACTGTTGGGCTGGAGGCAGCTGTGCATCTGATGGAGAAAAAAGAGCAAATCAGGAAAAAAAGAAGTGGCAGCAACCACTGAGCTCTGTGGGGTCACCTGGGCTGGGCTGGGTGTTCCTTTCACTCTGGGAAAAGGCAAAATTCCTGTCAGGAAAGCTGCACTCCCCCTTCCAGGGTGGGGAGTTATTGTATGGAAGAAGAAAGCTCAGGATGCTGAAGTACAAAGAACAGGTCTGAGCTGGTGGCTGAGGACAGAGGGATTCCTGCAAGGAAATCTGGGATGAGAGCAGGGAGAGGAATTGTCTTGGTGTCCGTCCCCACCGGATGCATCCAGCTGTGGTGCTCCCACTCCTAAAAGTCTGTTTGGGAATGTCAGAGGAAATAGGCACAAGTACAATTTAGAATCACGGAATCATGGGATGGTTTGGGTTGGAGGGACCTTGAAGCTCATCCCCGTGGGCAGGGACACCTTCCACTGTCCCAGGCTGCTCCAAGCCCCGTCCAGCCTGGCCTTGGGCACTGCCAGGGATGGGGTTTAGAGGCTGGAAAATCTGCTTTGGAGAGAAGGTCCCAAAAGGCCCCCAAATGATCTGATTTTCACCCGCAGTTCAGTGCCAGGGCGGAACACGGAGCAATCCCAGCTGGAGACTGAGGGAAGAAGAGCCAGGCGGGGAGAGGCTCCAACCCATCAGTGCACAGAAGCCTTTGGGATGCAGTGGAGGCTCCCCTGCCATTCGAGATCTTCGTTCCTAAAAGATGGGAACCAAGCCAGGAGTGGGAGCTGTGCTTAGGGAGCTCCATGAGACCTGGGCTCGGGGGTGAGCTGTATCCTTTGGAGCTCCAGGATCCCGGGATGCACCAGGACCTCTTGCTCTGCTCCCACATTTCCTCCCCTGCCATGAGTGCAGGGCCAGCAGGCAGCCAGCTGTCCCGAGATCGGTGGGATCAGGATGGTTCTCTTCCCTCTGGACTTGGGTTGATCTCATCCTTGGCCATCAGGAATTGCTCTCCCACGAGTGATAAATGCCAGGCTGTTGGCAGAGAAGGCATTTCTCAGAACAGAAACCCTCTCTTCTCTCTCTCCTCTTTCCTCTCCCTCCTCTCATTCTTCCTCTTTCCCTTCTCTCTTCTCTCATCCTCTCCTCTCCTTTTCTCTGTTCTCCTCTGTTTTCCTCTTTTCTCCCACCTCTCTCATCCCTCTTCTCTCCTCTTTCCTTCTCCCCTGTCCTCCTTCCTCTCTCCCTTCGCATTCCTTTTCTCTCATCCCCCTTTCCTTTCCTTTCCTTTCCTTTCCTTTCCTTTCCTTTCCTTTCCTTTCCTTTCCTTTCCTTTCCTTTCCTTTCCTCTTTCCTCTTTTCTTTCCTTTCCTTTCCTCTTTCCTTTCCTCTTTCCTTCTCCCCTCTCCTCCCTCCTCTCTCATCTTTCATCCTCCTCTCTCATCCCTTCTCTTTCCTCTCTCTTCTCTCTTCTCTCCTCTCTCCTCTCTCCTCCCTCTTTCTCCCCTCTCCTCTCTCCTCTTTCCTTCTCCCTTCACTTCCCTCCTCTCCCTTCCTCTCCACTCCCATTTTCCCAGGACTCAGCTCTGGCCACAGATAACTCCTGTGAAATCCCAGCGCAAAGCGTTTTTTTGGGGAGGAATTCGGGCTGTGAAATCGGGCTTAAAAATGAGCAAAAACGACCCCGTTAAGTGTGGAGTCCTGAGCCGGGCTTAGGAGGCTGCAAATCCCCATCTGCCACGGCGGGGGATGGCCCGGGAGGCTCGGACTGGTCCCATCCCAGCTGCCTTTGTGCTGCCAGGGCTGCCAGCCCGGAAATAATTTGCCTCTCCTGTAATTAATGACTCCTGTGTCTCACCCGAAGTGTCGGATCTGCTCCTTCACGTGGAAAATTCCCCCTGTCCGTGCCCATCCTGGCTCTTCCTGGGAACAGCGAGGGGCTGGAGCAGCTGCCCGAGGAGCCAAAAGGACCCGGATTCCAGCTGGAGGAGAAGATGGGAGCAGCAGGGATGTGGCTGAGGTTTCTGACACCACGAGGGGGTGAAGCAGAGCTGCCCTTCCCCCCAAAATTCCACAGAATTCCACAGATTTCCCACAGGACCAGAACGGTGTGCACTCAGATTCAGGAGGAGAGAAATTTGAAGATGAGAAAAGGAAGTGATCCTCACGCAGCAGGAAGTGAGGGGAGGGTTAGATGGGATTTTGGGAAGGAATTCCCCCCTGTGAGTGTGGGGAGGGGCTGGAATGGATTTCCCAGAGACGCTGTGGCTGCTCCTGGATCCATGGCAGTGCCCAAGGCCAGGCTGGAGGGGTTTGGAGCACCCTGGGACAGCGGGACGTGACCCTGCCCACGGCAGAGGGAGGGATGGGATGAGCTTTAAGGTCCTTCCAACCCAAACCGTGCTGGGATTCCAGGATTCTGGGATTCCAAGGAAAGTGAGGAACTTGCTGCTGGAGGAGGCAGAGGAAATCCAGGGTCAAAAAAGCACGGGAAAACTGCAGCAGTCCTTCAGCAGAACCTGATGGCAGCACACAGGGACATCCCCAACACCCCCGATCCAGCAGCTTCCCAGGATTCCTGTCCTGGGCCCACTCAGCACCCTCGGAGCAAAGCCAGGCGTGTTTGGGACCCTGGGCTTTGCCGTGAGCCGTTCCCTGACCCCGAGCTGAGGACAAGTGTTGTTTTCTCGTAGGAGCGACACAGTTGGAAGGCTGGAACCAAAATATTTATCAGTGATTAAAACTCTGGAGTCTCTTTTGGAAAGATGATTTTAAGACTGCGTTTTTAGGTGATAAACTCCTTTGGGAAAGTGATCTGCAGCTTCTTCCGGAGGGGCAGCTCCAGTGTGGGACCAGGACAGGACCCAGGGAACAGCTGGAGCTGTGTTAGGGGAGGTTTAGGTCGGAGATCAGGAAAAGGTTCTTCCCTCAGAGGGTGCTGGGCACCGCCCAGGCTCCCCAGGGAATGGGCACGGCCCCGAGGCTGCCAGAGCTCCCCGTCAGGCACAGGGTGGGAATTCTGGGGCTGTGCAGGGGTTGGACCCAGTCCTTGTGAGTCCCCTTCAGCCCAGGATATTCCATGATTCTATGAGGATAAAATCCTTTGGGAGAGCCAGGCACGTTTCTGTGCTGCTTTTTGGGATGAGCCGCTCTGCGTGCCCAAAACTCGTCCCTGTTCCCCCCGAGCAGGATCTGCGTCCTGCTCCTCCGGGACTCAGCTCGGTGAGGATTTACTCACTTAAAATTCCCCTGAAACGTTGTCCCTGGCTGAACCCGGCCAGGTCGGCAGCAAACATGTGGGAGCGCGTGTTGGAGCGGGAGGTTTTCCAGCTCCCGCGTTTGGCTCCTTTCCTTGGATTAATCCTTGGACGGCTTTGCTGAGCCCGTCCTGGCTGCCGGAGCATCACCTGCAGCTCCCCCCGTGCGTGCAGCAGCTGCCAGCCAGGAAAAGCCTTTTCCCGACGCTCCCGGAGCGGGAACGCTCCCTGCCCGTGCCGGGGGAATGGGATGCGGCTGGAATAACCCAGCCCTCGGTGGGAACGGCTGCGGAGAGAGGCTGGAGGCAAGCGGAGGGTGCGGAGGGAAGGAACCGCACCGGGAGCAGCGCTCGCTCCGCGGATTTTGCTGCTCTTTGATGCGGAGTCGCTGCCCCTCCCTCGTGTCCTGCAGAGCCGCTGTCCCCGGCAGCTCTCGGGGGGCGGCGGGGACAGGGGCTGGGAACTCCTCCCGCTGCCAAATCCCGGGGTTTCGCCGCTTGTTTTCCACGCGTGGCCGTTCCTCGGCGGAAATGTCTCCATGGCAGGGCAGGAGCAGCTCTCACTCCCAGCACGGCCTTTTCCAGCCTGCGATAATTCCCAGCTCCAGCCGCGGAGCCTCCAGCGTTTCTCCCTCTCCATCTCTGTCGGGATCTGCGTTGCTCGCCGCGTTCTTCCCGGGAATTTGCTCTTTAAATCAGGTTTTACGCCTCGTTACCACCTTCCCGGGTGCGGGATCCTGGGAGAGGAGCGGCCTCTGCGTGGGCTCATCCTTGGACATTCCTGGGTGCCGGAGCCTTCACCCCCTGCCCTGATCTCACAGCCCATGGCAGAAGATTCCTTCGACATTCCCGGGTGCCGGAGCCTTCACTCGCTGCCCTGACCCCAGAGTTTGGCTCATCTCCGATGCCACCGGTGCCACCTGAGCCGGGTGTGACATTCCTTTAAAACCGTTTCCCGTATCTGCCCCCTCTGCTTTGAGCTGCAAACCAGGGCTTGTGTAAAAGCCAGGGGACAGCCGGGTGTGTTCCCAGAGCTTCCCAGAGCTTCCCAGTGCTTCCCAGAGCTTCCCAGAGCTTCCCAGCCAGCCCGGGTGGGGCCACGGCACCGGAGCCTCCCCGGATGCAGGAGGAGCGCGTGGAATCGCCGAGGTGGGAATGCTGCGTGGGCAGCCTTTGTTTGGGGTGTTCCATCAGGACATCCCGAGTGCTGCTGGAGTGCTGGGATGGCCGGTTTGTCCCCGTGGAAGTGCTGGAGCATCCTCCCCTTCCCTGAGCTCCTGGGACACTCCTGGGAGCGGGGACGCGGCGCTGGTCGGGAGCTGCTGGTGGCTCTGGTGATGGTGTCACTCAGGGTCCCCTCCTGCACATCAGTCCCTGCTGTGGAAATGTGTTATCCCAGCTCCCGGGGACGGACCTCCAGCTGTTCCTGGGACAATGCAGGTGGGCAGGAGCTCGGGAGGTCCCCTCGGGAGGTCCCCTCGGGAATTCCCCTGCTCGTGGCAGTGCCAGGTCTGTCCCTCAGAGGCCGTGCTGTCAATCCCACCCATCCCTGGAGCTCCTGGTGCTCCAGCTGAGCTCTGGAACGTCCCTCCTCCACCTGGAAATGGCTTTTGCTCCCTCAAGTGTCCTCCTGCCCTGTCCGAAATCTGGAGCTGCCGAGCACACCAAGGACAAAGGCAGAGCCCTGGATCTGCTCCAACCCTGAGATAAGGCTCAGTGTAATTAGAAACTTTTAATGTGCAGAAATGAATCAAAGCTGCTTCTCCTCCTCCTGGGACACTTTAACTCTTCCCAGCTGCTATTCTGGAGTGTGGAACCATTCCTTGCTCGGTTTCCAGGCTGGGGAAACCTGCCAGGAGAAAGAAATCCACGCTGAGCCAGCCCTGCTGAGCTGTGTGGCCCCATGGAAAAAGGAGGGACGGTGGGCACGTCCCTGGGATGCCACCTGGAGCAGCTGTGGCACTGCCCAGCACATCTGTCCCTGAGCCCTGTGGGCAGATGTGGCACAGACCAAACTGGGAGCCTTGGATTTCTTTGGTTTCTCGATAATAATCGTGCAGTTTTCACTGGGAAAGGCCGGGGGGTTGCACTGGTTGGACAATGTGGCGTTTTGGGAGGTGTCTGGGCTGGGTTTAGCAGTGCCCCGAGGTCAGGAGCTGTTCCCTGAGCTTGGCTCCAGGTCTGTGACCCCTGAGGGTGAAGTGGAGCTGCAGGAGGCTCCTGGGCAAATCCCAAACCCCACCTGGGAGAGAAAATGTGTCAGCAACGCCCGTGGAAATGGATCCAGGACCGAGCAGGAAGGAATTGCTGCTGTGCCAGGCTGTGCCAGGCCGTGGCTTTGGGCTCCTGGGGGCTCCTCCTGTCCCTGTTCTGCTCCAGGACAGCCTGAGCTTCCTCCGGGGGCATTTTCCAGCAGCAGCTTGAGCCTGTTTGGTCTCCTTGTGTGAGGAGATGACACCTGAGGGCCGTGGGTGAAACACCCCTGGACTTCAGCAACATCTCCCAGCCCCCAAATGCAGGAGATTCCATGGACAAGTGGGAGCTGCAGTCCCCAGTGCGGGGTCCAACAAGGGCCAGCTCCAGCGGCTTCCTCTTGGGACCCCATGTCCCTCGTCCCTGAGGCCACATCTGTCCCCTGCTGGGCTCCCCAGTTCAGGACAGGGATCCACATACTGGAACCAGTCCAGATGAGGCCACAGGGATGGCTGGGGGGGTCCAGCAACAGCACAGGAGGAGAGGCTGTGGAAAGGGCAAGGGGCATTTAATTGGATTTTCATAGGGAAGAAGCCAAACTCCTGGAATACGGCAGGGAATGGTCACACTTTGGAAGAGCAGAACCTCTGGTGGGTCACAAGGGAACAGTTTTCCCAGTTTGGGGGATTTAAAGAGCAGGACAGGGGCCAAGGCGGGGTGGGAGGAATTCCCTGAGGGGTGTAACAGCTCTGCTCTGCCAGGGGTGGAGGAGAGACCTCAAGGTCCCCCTGCCCACCCTCCTGTGGTGGCTGTGTGGGGACAGCAGGATGTGACCCTTCCCTGCAGGGTTTGGAAGCTGAGATAATTGATAAGGAGCTCACCCTGAGAGGGTTAAGCCAAGAACTGAGCTCCTGGGGAACACCAGAAATGAGATAAATTCAGCTTTGCCTGTGGCAAACAAACTCCTGCTCTGATTTCCCTGCACAGCTCGGGTTTGTTCTGAGGAGCAGGCGGAGGGCCCAGGCGGGCAGGACCTGCCTGAGCTCCGTCCTGCAGGATGTCCAAGGGCTGCTTTGGAGGGAAGGAGCTGAAAGGAAAAAGAACGTCCCGTGTCACTCTGGGAGGATTCATGACCTTCCTGACATTCCACAGAATCCCAGGATCCCAGAATGGGTTGGGGTGGAGACTTTAAAGCTCATCCTGTGCCACCCCTGCCAGGGCAGGGACACCTCCCACTGGCCCAGGCTGCTCCAAGCCCCGTCCAACCCGGCCTTGGACACTGCCAGGGATCCAGGGGCAGCCACAGCTGCTCTGGGCACCCTGTGCCAGGGCCTGCCCACCCTCACCGGGAGGAATTCCTTCCCAAAGTCCAATTCAAATCTCCCCTCCTTCAGCTTAAAGCCATTCTCCCCATCCTGGCACTCCAGGCCCTTGGAAATCATCTCTCTCCATGTTCCTTATAACTGGAAAGCCAAAATTAGGTCACTCCAAAACCTCCTCTTGTCCAGGCTGAACATTCCCAGTCGTGCCAGCCTTCCCCTACAGCAGAGCTGCTCCGTCCCTCTGGATCATCCTGGTGGCTCCTCTGGGCTCGGGAGGGCGCAGTGCGGGGGAAGGAGGCGTCGTGGGGCCGGTGGAGAGAGGAAACGGCACCATCCCGGCTCGGGAGGCAGCTGGGACCCGGGAAGGANAGGATCAGTGGGATCTGCGGGATCAGCGGGATCTGTGGGATCAGTGGGAGCTGTGGGATCAGTGGGATCTGTGGGATCAGTGGGAGCTGTGGGATCTGTGGGATCTGCGGGATCAGTGGGACAGACCCACCCAGGGCACTGCACATCAGCAATCCTGGAAACGGGGAGAGAACTCCCAGAGAGCCACCCACGAGTTCTGAGCCCTTATCAAGGGAATGGCAGCGAGCAGCTCCTCATGGCCAGAGGGGCCGGAGCGTGTCCAGGGAAGGGGACGGATCTGGGGAAGGGTCTGGAGCCCCAGGAGAGGCTGAAGGAGCTGGGAAAGGGGCTCAGCCTGGAGAAAAGGAGGCTCAGGGGGGACCTTGTGGCTCTGCACAACTCCCTGACAGGAGGGGGCAGCCGGGGGGGGTCGGGCTCTGCTCCCAGGGAACAGGGACAGGAGGAGAGGGAACGGCCTCAGGCTGGGCCAGGGGAGGCTCAGGGTGGACACCAGCAGGAATTTCTCCATGGAAAGGGTGGTCAGGCCTCGGCAGGGGCTGCCCAGGGAGGTTTGGAGTCCCCATCCCTGGAGGTGTTCAAAAAACCTGTGGAGGTGGCACTTGGGGACAGGGTTTAATGATGCCCATGGTGGTGCTGGGTGGTCTTTCCAATCTTAACAATTCCATGATTTTATGAATCTGTTGTGCCTGTTTTGGGCGGGATCCTGATCCCTTCCATGCTCATTCACACCTGGAAAACGAAAGGAACCAACCCCAACAGCAGCACACGAGCCCAGCCTGGGTTATCCCATCCAGGGCTCTTCCTCCTCGCAGGAATACGAGGATCGAGCTGGCTGGAGAACACGGATTTTCCTTGGAAAATGCAAACCATCCTCATTTTTCCATGTCCTCTCAGGCTGTACAAAGATGCTCCAGGTTTTTGCCAGGCCCTGGGCTGGGTCACTGCCTGTCCCATCCCTTCCTGGAATTCCCTCAAGGAATTCCCTGAGCTTCCACATTGCTCTGCCGGGCTGGGAGCAAACCTGTCCTGAGTGACTTTAATCAACTGCTCCTCTTTTCTTGGATCAGCCCTTCCAGGACTGGCTGCGGCACTCCGAGGGTTTGTTCCAAGGATTTATCCCGAGGGTTTATCCCAAGGATTTATCCCGAGGGTTTGTCCCGAGTTCATTCCAAGGATTTATCCGCAGGGTTTGTCCCGGCAGTGGCGCCGGCTCTCATGGCCCATCTGACTGTCCCTTTCCCGAAATTACCCGAAATATCCCGAAATTATCCCAAAATATCCTGAAATTACCCAAAATTCTCCCGAAATTACCCGAAATATCCCGAAAGGCTGCCCCCAGCCCGCTTCCCACTGCTCCCGCTCGCTGTTTTTCCCTGGATCCAAGGCACAGCCCCCGCTCTCCCAGGAGGAGCCAGCGCTGGATTTGCTGCTGGAAATCGCTCCGGCTCTGCCCGGATCCTTCAAAGGGAATCGCTGGGAAGGAGGGAGGGGGGAAGAGCCGCTGGATTAACCGGCCCCTTTCTCCCTTCAGAGGGATCTCCTGGGATGCGCCGTGGGGCGGGCGCGGCGGGCGCGGCTCATCCAGCGCTTCGTGCTCCCGGAGGGGGCTGGTCCCTGCTGCTCTGGAGGGGGAAAACGCAGCTCTGGAGGGGGGAAATGCAGTTAGAGAGGTTTAAAATGCAGCTCTAGAGGGGGGAAATGCTGTTCTAGAAGAGAAAATGCAGCTGTAGAGGGGGGAAACGCCGTTCTAGAAGGAGAAAATGAAGTTAGGTTTAAAATGCAGTTCAAGAGGGGGAAAAGCTGTTCTAGAGGTGGAAAATACAGTCGGGGAGGTTCAAAATGCCGTTCTAGAGGAAAAAGTTCAATTCTAGGTGCAAAAAAAAAAAAAAGCAATTCTGGAGGGGGGAAATGCCGTTCTAGAGGGAAATATGCAGTTCTGGAGGGGAAAAAAAGGCAGTCAGGGATGTTTAAAATGCCATTCTAGAGGGGGAAAATGCAGTTCTAGGTGCAAAAATATGCAGTTCTGGAGGAAAAATGTCATTATAAAGGTTAAAAATTCAGGTCTCCATGCAAAAAAAAAGCCATTCAAGGTGTAAAATGCAGTTCTAGATGTTTTTTTAAAAATGCAGTTCTAGAGGTAAAATAATGCAATTCTGGGTGTGAAAATGCCGTTCTGGAGGTTTGAGAATTCTATTCGGGGGGGAGGGGGGAATGAGTTTTCAAAAAATAAATCTAGAGGTTAAAATGCTGTTCTAGAGGTTGGAAAAAAGCAGTTCTGGAGGTTAAAAAAATATGCAGTTCTAGAGGTTAAAAAACCACAGTTCTAAGCAAAAAATTGCAGTTCCAGGCGTAAAAAATGCAGTTATAGAGGTTAAAAATGCCATTCTAGAGGTTAAAAAGGCAGTCACAAAAGTTTAAAAATGCAGTTCTGGAGGTTAAAAAAACCCCAGATCTAGAGGTAAAACAATGCAGTTCTAGGTGTGAAAATGCCGCTCTAGAGCTTAAATAAAATCCATTCTGGACATTTGAAAATTCTGTTCTAGAGGTGAGCGGGGGGAAATGCAGTTCCTGAGGTTTAAAATGCAGTTCCTGAGGTTTAAAATGCAGTTCTTGAGGTGTAAAAATGCAGTTCTATGGTTTTTTTAAAAAATCAGTTCTAGAGGTAAAAATGCTGTTCTGGAAGTCGGAAAAAAATCGGTTCTGGAGGTCTAAAAAAATGCAGTTCTAGAGGTCAAAAAACCCAGTGGTATGTGCAAAAAATGCAGTTCTGGAGGTTAAAAAATGCAGTTCTAGGTGAAAAAAATGCAGTTCTAGGTGAAAAAAATACAGTTCTGGGTGAAAAATTAGCCCTTCTAGAGGTTTAAAAAAGACATTCTAGAGGTAAAAGAATGCAGTTCTAATGTTTAAAAAAACAGTTTTAGGTGCAAAAAATGCAGTTCCTGAGGTTAAAAATACAATTATAGAGGTGAAAAAGAACATTTCTAGAGGTAAAATAATGCAGTTGTAGAGGTAAAAAATCAGTTCTAGAGGCAAAATGCTGTTCCAGAGGTTAAAAAATGCAGTCCTAGGTGCAAAAAATGCAGTTTTAGAGGTTGAAAATTTGAGCTATAGAGGTAAAAATATGCAGTTCTAGAGGCTTAAAGAGAGAGCTGTTCTAGAGGTAAAAAAAATGCACTTTTAGAGGAAAAAATTCCATTCTAGAGGTTAAAATGCCATCACAAAGGTTAAAAAATGCAGTTCTAGGTGCAAAATGCCATTCTAGAGGAGAAAAAAGGTGGTTTTAGAGGTTAAAAAAATTTCAGTTCTAGGTGCAAAAAAAAAAGCGGTTCTAGGGGGAAAAAATGCAGGTCTAGGTGAATAAAACACCAGACCTAGCGGTAAAACTGCAGTTATTGAGGTTACAAAATGCCGTTCTAGAGGGAAAAAATGCAGCTCTTGGTGCAAAAATTCAGTTCTAGAAGTTAAAAAATACGCAGGGCTAGAGGTTAAAAAACGCCTTTCTGCTAGAGGTCAAAAATGCAGTTATAGAGGTTTAAAAAAAGCAGTTTTAGGTGCACAAGATGCCGTTCTAGAGGTTAAAAAAGCGCAGTTCCAGAGGATTCGGGAGCTGTGGGAGCATCAGGAGAATTCCCGTGCCGTGCCGGGCACTGGTGGCGGCGGGACAACAACCCCGGATTTTTGGGGCTCTTTGGCTCATTTTGGAGCGGGCTGAGGGGGGAAGGGGCAGCTGTGGAGTGACCAGGCCCGGTGAGGGTCCAGCCCCACTTCATCCCCAATTCCCACCGGGAATCTGAGCGGTTTTGGGGGGCAGCGCTTTGGCTGCAGCTGGACCTGGGAACACGGAGAGGGATGGGGATGATCCCAGTGCAGGGATCCAAAGGGATCTGAGCCCTTCCCTGCCGCAGCCCCCCACGAGCGACGGGGTTCCGTGCCCTCAGGGCAGGCGGGGACACACCCAGAGCCGCGACAAGAGCAGGAAAACGTGGGAAATGGAGAATTTGGGATACGGGGGGGGGAGAGGCAGCACCTCAGGGAGGCGCCTCCCGGCCTGGTTTTGCTTGGAGCTGGGGTGACATCGCTGCCACCTGCTCGGGTTTCGGACACTTCCAGGGACGGTGGCCCCTCCTGGACAGTGACCCCAGGCTGTCCCTGCCTCTGCCCGGCCACCGGGTGAGGGACCTGCCCAGCCCCCCCAGGGCAATCTCCAGGAGTCCTGACTTTATCCCTTCCAGCCCTGCCAGGGAACGAGGCAAAAAAAAAGGGATCTGGGGACAAATGTTCTCCGATTTCTCCTCTTTTATAGGTCTGGGGGTGAGCAGAGCTCAGCTTTAAACTGGACCTGAAGGGAGGAGGGGATGAAATTCTCTCTCACTCGGGTGTGAAATGTTCTGTGCAGAGGTGGGAAAAGCATCCCCCGCTCCCGTGGATCCCTGCAAACCGGGAGCTGCCCTCCGGGAAAGGTCCTCTCACACCTTCCTGCGGCTCTTTAGCACCTGCACAGCAGCAGCACCTCTGATTCCCACCTTTACCTTCCTCTGGGATTGGATTAAAGGAGAATTCACAGCGAAACGGCTCCTTTTTCCCCAAAGCAGCCCTGTGGGGTCGCGGTTCTGGGCACCCCCGTTCCGTGCCCTCCTCCTGCCCCTCTGCATTCCCGGCAGTTCGCAGCTCATTAACAGCGAGCTGTCGATCCGGTCTCTGTGACTAATGAGAAATTGGGATTTTACGCCTCCCTTCCCTCCGGTCTGAGGCAGCAGCCCCCGGTTCCAAAGCTGGCCACGGATCCAGCGGCACCCGGATAACCCTGAGTGAGTTCCTCGGGCGGGAGAGGGGCTGGGGATGAACTCCTGATTTACAAAGCTCCAATTCCCAAATTAATTCCCGAGCACGGCCACGGAGAGCTGAGACTCCAGCACTGACAACACCTCCCAAAGGCGTTTTCTCACGGAATCTCCTGCTCTCCCCAGCCCCTGCACCGGGAAGAGCCGCGGGTCAGGAAATGCATCCCTGGGAAAACGGGAAGGGATCAGAATTCCATCGCTGACGAGCTGGGGGTGGGCGCAGGAACTGCCAGGGTACCCCCACCCTGTGACCTCGGGGTGTGACCCAGCAGCCACGGCTGCTCCTGGAGCCTCGGGCTGGCTGGATGTCCCACGGAACTGGGGCAGGAATGAGGTGTGACCTGTGAGCAGGACACGGACACCACCCACGGAGGGTTCTGGATGCGGCTCAGGGGTGGAGTGGGGGAATTCTGGATTTTTTGGATTTGTCACTCATCTGCCACCAACCAACAGCTCCTGGAGGGCACAGCAGGGCCTGGTCAGGGCTGGTGGGGTCACCTGGCACCCGCCCCTGCCAGCAGGGTTTTGGGTTTGGCATTCCTGGGCTTCCCTGGCACCTGGAGCTCCTGGAATCACACAATGGTTTGGGTGGGGACCTCAAACCTCATCCCATCCCAAGGGATACCTCCCACTATCCCAGGTCGCTCCAAGCTCAACTGGGCCTGGGACACTTCCAGGGATGAAGGACGGAAGGAAGGACCTGAAGGACTCCCGGAAGGACAAATTTCCAGCGGTGCCTGGGGCTGCGTTAATTCCTCGGCGTGCCTGGAGGAGCTGAGCCCAGCACGTCCTCCCGAGGCCACCTGCAAACCAGGCTGCCCGGACTCCCTGCCCTGCCAGGCTGGATCCCGGCAATGTGCCAATCCCAGCCTCGGGAAGCCAAGATCCAGGTGTGCCATGAGCTCTGGTACCTGCCCAGGGCCCGGGAGCCTCCAGGAGATGGGAGCATCCCCCGGGCACTGCCAGGTGAAGGAACCTGCAGGAACCTTGTCCTTGTTGAGTCACAGACACGGGTGGGGCAGGTGGGAAGCTCCCAGTGCTCCAGCCCCATCCCAGCTCCACCAACTCATGCCTGCAGCCGGAGAAATCCACGTCTGGCTCTCCTGGATGGAATCCCAGGGATGCTGGAACTGGGTTTTCCTGGAAAAAGGAAGACAGGAAGCACGCGGAGCCCTGAGGGACCTCCTGCACTCCCTGCAGGTGACACCAACACAGGGAGACCTGTCCAAGTGGGATGCCTGTGTGGGGTGAGGTGGGGTTTCCTTGCCCACGCAGAGACATCCAGGGATTTGGGAGGCGCTGGAGCCCAGGAGAAGCCACCCCAGGGATGGAAGTTGTGAGCCAGGACCTACTGGAGTCCCTTTGGAATGGCAGTGGAGGCAAAGCTTGGGGCTGCAGGACATCCCAGGTGTGTGGGGGGCTGAATCCACGTCCTGGCAGCAGAGCAGGCTTTGGCTTCCCGGGAATCTCTCCCCAGGCCTTGCCAGCAGGAGCTCCAAGCCTTGGTTACCTGAACCCCACCTCGAATTCCCACCTTGGGTTCCTACCTGAGTCTCCCACGGATCCTTGGTTTGGTCCCTCAGGGCTCTGTGGATCTCTGGGGTGTCCCACTGCATCCACACGTGCACGGATTCATCCCAGTTCCACTGGCCACGGTGGGAATTTCACACCCTGTTCCCTCGTAGGTGCCCACATTGGGCTGAACCCCTCAGTTGTCACCCCCTGGCCCGAGGCGGGCTCTGCTCCTGCCCGGAATCTGGGATGGGGGTGCTGGCACTGGGGATCTCCACGGACAGAGGGGATTTAGGGTTGTGCCAGTGTTCCTTGTGTCTGTCCCTCCAAGCCCTGGGTGGTGCAGGATTTTTGGAAATCCATATTTTCAGGGCAGGATGAGAACCTGTGAGCTGAGAAAATTCCAGCCCCTTCCATGGGACTGATGTTGATTTTCCCACTCCAGTCTCGTGGTCCTGTGGGACCTGGTGAAATGCTCTTCACATTCCATTATCCCTTAATTATCAGTTCATCTGCATCACCCACATTTATCATTCCATCAAGATAACGGGCTGGAAAAGTCAGTTTTCTGTGAATTCCCAGCTATTCCCTGTCTTGACAGGCCTGGAATTACCCAAATCTTCCAAATACTTGCACAGAACGAACTCTTTTCCCGCCTGCTGGAGCTCCTGGCTCCGTTCTCACTCCCTCAGTTCCACGCACGGATCCGCCTTGGCCACATCCCAAGCCGGACCAGGAATTCTGCAAGGAATTCTGTTCAGGACAGGATTCTTACCAAGATTTCTTCCTCTCAGGGAGCCCCATTTTCGCCGCTGGTGGAGCCGCCCCGGGTTTGTCCCCCCTCCCTGTGACACGAGGTGTGATCCCCTCACGGAGACCGAGATTTCCCGGGAAATCTGGGTCACTGGATCAGCCTGGGGGGAACCTGCGGCGAATCCGTGGCAGCTTTGGAGGGGGAGGAAACGGGGCTGGGATCCCACACGGATCCTGCGGAGGCTGAGGGGTTTTCCAGCCCTCTCCAGAGGCAGGACAGGGCTGTGCTCCCACCTCGGCCCTGCTGCCTCAGTTTCCCTCGGGCCTCGTGGCTCTGCTCAGCCCCTGGGATGGTTTTCCCACCTCGGGGAGCCTGGAATCGGGAATGTGGGAATCCTGACAGCCTCGGGCTCTCTTGGATCCCTCAGGAAACCCTTGCTCAGGATCAAGCAAAGCCAAGCCCTGCCTCAGGCGTGGTTTTGGCTGCAGACCCTTCTCACCTCACGCATCAGCCGAGGGATCCTCTCAGCCTTTCCCGGGAAGCTCTGCAGGGATTTGCTCCTGGACTGGCCCCTCTCCGTGCCTGCCACTGCCTAATGTGAATCCAAGGAATCAGAGCAGTGGAAATGCCAGGTTTAACCAACCTGAAATGAAATAATTGGCTCCAGACCCCCCCAAAACCCAGCTGAAGGGTTTGAATGCATTGGGCAGAGCAGGAAAACCGGGAACCACAAATAATTCCTGCCTGGGCAAACAGGATAAATGTGGATTTAGAGGAAAAATGGACTCAGGGAAAGCTGATGAGTGCTCAGTGCCAGCTCTGGAGGCTCTGCTAGGAAGGGAAGGAGATCTGGAGCAGATGGATTTGAGGAAAGGCTCAGCAGAGAAATTCCAGCTGTCCTGAGCCCATGGAAAAGGCAAAGAGGGACCAGGAGCCCCCAGCCTCAGGCCATGGACAGTGAGGGGGGAGATTTCAGCTGAGGGGCTTCTGCAGCGCCCTGGGAGGTTCAGCTGCTGCTTCCCAGCAGGGGCTGGGGCAGGGTGGATATTTGGATTTATAAAAATATGGGAAAAGCCCTTCTCTGGCAGCTCTGAAGGAAATCCCATGGTCACAGATTAGGGGGAGAGTCCCAGCAGGGACCGATGGGGTGTGAAAGGATGGGGACAGGTCTGGAATTGGAATTTGGCTTTCACGGGCACAGGGAATGAGGTGTGGAGCTCTGTGCTGGAGCTGGGAGTGCTCAGCACATTCCCACCCTTCCCTGAGCGGGTGGGGAGGCCCTGGCGCAGGTAATTCCATGGATTCCCCATCCCTGGGAGTGTCCAAGGCCAGGATGGACGGGGATTGGAGCAACCTGGGATAGTGGAAGGTGTCCCTGCCCATGGAAAAGGGGTGGAACTGGATGGGCTTTAAAGTCTCTTCCAGCCCAAACCATTTTGGGATTCTGGGTGATAATTCTGAGTGTCGATGTTCCTCCTTGGAGCAGTTTGGGGGTTTTTTATCTGGATTTTGTTTGGGAGAATCCCAGGTAAAGCCGTCCGTGCACCCCTGCACCTGCTGCCAGCTCCTCAGGCTGCATCCAGAGCTGGGGAACAGCTCCCGCTGTTCGTTGTTCTCGGCATCCGCCGCCCCAGATTCATCATTTCGGACAAACCTCGCTGCAAGGAGAGGCGTGAGGGGAGAGGGATCCGTAGGAAACGGAGTCCTGACCACTGGGCTCTGCCAGGAGGAGGGATTTGCCAGGACCAGCCTTGAGGAATAACTGCAGGATTGGCTCAGGATGGCTGATATGCCCTGGATGATCAATTTTTAAAAAAAAAAATCACCCTAAATCTCTTTAAATTTGTGCTGAGGGAGGGATTCAGCACCTGGGGCCACTGGGGTGGGAGCAGAGCTGGCCCTGAAGTCTTGGATAAACCTTCTGCCATCCCCACAACTGCTCCCAATTTCCTCTCTCCAGGGCACCAAATCCCTTTTTTCCTACTTCATTCCGTATTTAACACACCCTGAAGTCCAACAGGTGCTTCAGCACCTTAATCCCACCGTGTCCTCTGCACCAAACCTGATGCAAGGATACCAGGGATGATATTTGGAGTGCATCCCGTCACCCCATCCTGCGCCTTTTCCCTGTTTTTTAGGGAATTCACTCCCAGGATCCTAAAGATGAAGGATTCCTCTCTGTGATGATGGCACAAGGAAATCTTTGAGCTGGGCCGAAGGTTTAATGCTGAGGAAAAAGGGTTCATTTGGATATTCTTTGGATATTCTTGACCAGAGAAGTGAGGAAGGGACACAAAGACTTGACCAAAAAATGGAGAAAACTTTAAAAAAAAAAAATCCATTTTTTATCAGAGCAAAATTAATCCTGGATAAAATGGGAAGAGATCCTCAGGAAAATGGGGTGAGGGTGAAGGGCAGGGAGGACTGGAATAAGGAAAAATTCCTCTCCACGGCCTGAGGAAGCTCTGCCCTCGGCCACGTTGACTTCTTTTCCCACTTGGAGCTAAAAGCGTCTCCCAAGAGGATTTTTTTTAGCACAGACGGGTTTGGCTCTTGTTTTAGAGCAACTTAACTTAGCTGGGGCTGTCTGCACCTCCTCCCAGGAATGTCACACCGGAGCAGGGTGGGAATCCCTGCACGTGGCACCTTCGGGGAGAATTCCCGGGGAAAAGTGGACACCGAGGAGCTGCGGGATTGGGAGCCCTTGTGAGGGAATCACCACGGCCAGCGATAAATAATGAACAGCCGTGGTTTCCTCGGGTGTGTCTGGCTCCATCCGTAACTCCCCGTGCTCTTCCATCCGGAGGAATCTGAGCTATTGTTCTTCTCAAATCCAGGGAAATTCAGCTTTGGGGTTTTCGTCTGTTTTACCTGTGGGGGTTTTGTCCATTTTACCTTTGGGGGTTTCTGTCTGTTTTACCTTTGGGATTTTTGTCTGTTTTAACTTTGGGGGTTTTTGTCTGGTTTACCTTTGGTGTTTTGTGTGTTTTACCTTTTGGTCAGAGCTGTCCTGCCCAGGCAGCCCCAGCACCTGCCAAGCCATCAGTGATTTCCAGGATCCCTGTCAAAGCCCTTCTGAAGGGATAAAATCCCTCGCTACCACCAAATCCTGGGGTTTTTTGGATTAAATGCTTCAAATGGCTCTTCCTAGCCCAATTCCTGGTGCTTCTGCTGTAGCAACATCCATTTTTTCCTCTTTAATTCTCATTAAATGTCTCCTCCCCTCTCAGTCCCCAGCTCAGTGTGCACCTCTGCTCTTGAGATCCTCCTTTTTCTCCTTGCCTGCCCTTCCCGCACAATATCCAGTCGGATATTAATATTCCAGACAGAAGTTATCCCAACAAGCCTGTTATGCCAATTAAATCAGAGTTTTGCTTTGTATGAAGAATTCGAGCTCCTCGTGTTTGCTCTGTTTTTAATGTTTGTACACACGCGTTTCTGGCCATTAAAGCCTCGTCCACTCCTGTCCTTGTCCTCCCATGAACCAGGAACGGTGCAAATCCATCCTGGAATCGGGAGGGTTTCTTGCCTGGCCTGGGGTTTTCAGAACCAGCTTCTCTGGTGGTTAAAATCCTATTAATTTCCAGCCTGTGCTCCTGGCAAATTTATATTTATTTATTCCTGTGCCAATTTGTGCTCTGGATTAACCAGGGCTTCTCCCTCCATGGTTTTGCTTTCCTGTCGGATTTAGAGCGAGGGTTCCTCCTCTCCTCAGCCTTCCCCGAGCTCTGCCATTCCTCCTGGATTCCCGTTCCGGGGCAGAAATCCCCGGGATCAGCACCAAATGCCTGCTCCTTCCCTCGGCTGAATTCCGTGGGAGTGACGCTGCTCCAGCCCCCAGGATGTGCCATCCCCTGGAGCCCTCCCCGCGGATTCCTGCTGCAATCACACCGTGGGACATTAACCCCTGGATGGCTGTGTGAGCTGGGCCAGCGCCTGCTGGGAGAAATCCCGGTCTGGGAAGCTGGAGGCAGGGGGTCCTTGGTTTGCCATCAGCAGGAGCTCCAGGATTTGGGATCGTGCTGGATTGGTGTGACAAGGGGCACTGCTGGATCCTGCACTGGGCATTGGGAATGGGGAGAGCAGGAGCTCCAGGATTTGGGATCGTGCTGGATTGGTGTGACAAGAGGCACTGCTGGATCCTGCACTGGGCGTGGGCTGGGAATGGGGAGAGCAGGAGCTCCAGGATTTGGGATTGTGCTGGGATTGGTGTGACAAGGGGCACTGCTGGATCCTGCACTGGGCATTGGGAATGGGGAGAGCAGGAGCTCCAGGCGTTGCTGGGCAGGGGGCCTGCTCAGGAGGCTGGAGAACATCCCTGGGCATGGGCTGGGTGACACCAGGGGACATCCAGCAGGAGAACACCCCTGGATGCACTGAATTCCCAGGACAGGGACATCCTGGCTGGACAGGCCGAGGAAGGGCTCAGTGCCAGGCGTGGGGACAGTGCCAGGTGTGGGGACAGTGCCACTGGCACAGACCAAGGTGAGCTCCCGGGACAGGAGTGGCTCCATGGACTCCATGGGATCCTCCAGATGGAGCTGAGGGCCAGGAGAGGCACCAAGGGGTCGTGTCCTGTGTGTGGCCTCAAGTGTCCCTCGGACAATGTCCAGTGTCCTCGGAGGGAGCACAGGGCCCCACTCCCAGCTCCAGGCTGGAACATTCCATGGAGCTGGAGCCAAGTGGGATGTGGCTCATCCCGGCCACACCCCGGCGTTGCCGGCTCCAGGACGCTCGGCCGTCCCCACGCCAGGGGCTGGAGCCACGAGTGCTCCTCCCCAATTCCGGGAAGAGGATGGTGCCTCTGCAGCTGTTTGTTCCCGGGAACTGACAGTCCCAGGAATGCTGCCAAGGCTGATGGATGAACCCCTCTCGGAGCCTGAAAAGATTCCAGGCGAAAGGAGTGGGGCTCTGGCATGTGGGGATGGCACGGAAGGGGCAGAACTGGGAATGGGAGCCTTGTAAAGGGTCTTCACATCCATGGGAATCACCAAACTGGGCTGGGAAGAGAGTCCAGGAAACTGGAATGACTGGTCTGAGCCAGGGACAATATGGAAGGAGTTAAGGCCCAGAGTGAGATCCTGAGCCAAGGAGAAGTGAAGTGCCTCAAAAACATTAAATTCAGCAATTTGGGAATGAATCATGGAATCGTAGAATCCCGAAATGGTTTGGGCTGGAAGGACCTTAAGGATCGTCTATTCCCACTCCCTGCCATGGGCAGGGACACCTCCCACTGTCCCAGGCTGCTCCAAGCCCCGTCCAGCCTGGCCTTGGGCACTTCCAGGGATCCAGGAGCAGCCACAGCTTCTCTGGGCACCCTGTGCCAGGGCCTGCCCACCCTCACAGAGGGGAATTTCTCCCTGAGGAAGGAAGGAGTGAAGGGAATGGATGATCCATGGTGCAGGGGGAGCTCCTGGCCACGGGGTGCCATGAAAATGGGGGACTTGGGAGTTAAAGATCTCCTCCTGTGGGACTGTTTGTGAGTCAGCACTTCCAGCAGAACGGGGCATTCCGGGGAGGTCAGCAGATCCCGGGGGCTGTGGGGGCTGGCTTCTCTTGGATATCACGGAGAGCAGGAAATGACTGGTGAGATCAGCCAGAGCTGCTGGCCAGGACTGCCAAATCCAGGGAAGTCATCCTCGGCCTCGTGCTGCTCCCACATCTCGTGGTCCTTGGGAACATTTCCTGGCCATTCCTGGCAGAGCCAGGAGCCCTGGGTGACCTGCTGGGCTCTGCCAGGCTGGTCCCAGGATCTCGGAGAGGGCCCAGCCCAGCCTGGCTGCACATCCCTGAGAATTCCCCTCCATCCGCAGCTTCCCTTCCCTGCCATGGAATGATGGGATGAGTCCGTCCCTGCTGAGCCACCTGAACTCCTGAGCTGGGAAAATTCTCCCTCCTTGCTCTGCTCAGGAGTAGCTCCAGAAAATTCCAGCCTCGGTGGAAGCCGTGGGGGCAGGTCGGGAATGCCTGAATTCCCATCCTGCCATTCCCACAGTGATTCCCTGGCTCAGGAATGCCTGAATTCCCATCCTGCCATTCCCACAGTGATTCCCTGGCTCAGAGGCCTGAATTCCCACCCTGTCATTCCCACGATTCCCTGGATCAGGGCACTGAATTCCCACCCTGTCATTCCCACAGTGATTCCCTGGCTCAGGAATGCCTGAATTCCCATCCTGCCATCCCCACAGTGATTCCCTGGATCAGGAATGCCTGAATTCCCATCCTGCCATCCCCACAGTGATTCCCTGGCTCAGGAATGCCTGAATTCCCATCCTGCCATTCCCACAGTGATTCCCTGGCTCAGGAATGCCTGAATTCCCATCCTGCCATCCCCACAATGATTCCCTGGATCAGGGCACTGAATTCCCACCCTGTCATTCCCACAATGATTCCCTGGCTCAGGGGCGACAGGAGGAGCCCTGGGGGTGTGGGGAGCTCCTGTGGGAGTGTGAGGAGCCCCTGGGGACCCCCCTCTGCTGAACCCCGACCCCCCCCCAGCATGGCCACTGCCCCTCCAGGCCAGGCCAGCGCTTGGGGCCAGCTGGGATGGGAATGGAGCGATCCAGTGCTGAGGAGAGCACCGG
This sequence comes from Cnemophilus loriae, assembly GCA_013397755.1. Classification (NCBI taxonomy): domain Eukaryota; kingdom Metazoa; phylum Chordata; class Aves; order Passeriformes; family Corvidae; genus Cnemophilus; species Cnemophilus loriae. The sequence goes on along the minus strand of VZTF01004846.1, from coordinate 126,446 downwards.
GATCAGGAGTGGGAGCAGGAAGAGGGATCTGGGGAACAGCCAGGGCTGGGAGAGTCAGCATGAGCCCCCGGCTCGGGACCCCTGCCCGGCCCCTCTCCAGGGAATGAGTTGTGCTCAGGGAATTCCCACACATTCCGGGTTCACTGGGATAATTGCAGCAACCAAAGGGCTGGGAAGGGGGACACCCATGAGTGGCACAGGTTGGGTGGGCATGAGGGGCTGCCCCTGCTCCCAGGGGGATTTTCTCAGCTTCAGAGCAATCCTGAACCTCCTCCAGTTGCTCCTGTGCTGATCTGGGGTGTGCCACCTTCTCCTTCTCCTTCTCCTCCTCCTCNCCTTCTCCTTCTCCTTCTCCTTCTCCTTCTCCTTCTCCTTCTCCTTCTCCTTCTCCTTCTCCTTCTCCTTCTCCTTCTCCTTCTCCTTCTCCTTCTCCTTCTCCTTCTCCTTCTCCTTCTCCTTCTCCTTCTCCTTCTCCTTCTCCTTCTCCTTCTCCTTCTCCTTCTCCTCCTTCTCCTCCTCATCCAGGCACCACACCAGGATGGGATCAGGAGCTGTGGGATGGATTCGTCCCTTTTGTGTGGTCTCCAGCCCGTAAATGTGGGGGACAAACGTGTCCACTGGAGCCCTAAGCTCCCCTGGGACCCAGAGAGGCCGGAGAGGAATCCCCGCCCTCCCTGGAGACACTGCCCAGGTGTCACCACCTTCTCCTCCGGGACAGAGATTCCGCAGGGGATGAGGACAGTCCCACACTCTGGGGGATTTCCTGGCACGGTGTGGGAGCAAAGGGACAGTGGGGACAAGGTGTGGTGGCAGCCCCTGGCACGGAGCAAAGCGTTGGTCCCCCCAGTGCCACCTGCTTGTCCCCCCGGTGCCACCTGCTTGTCCCCCCGGTGCCACCTGCTTGCCCCTCCTGCCATCCCGTGTCCAGGGCACAGGACACAGGATGCTCCATGCCAGGTGTCCCTCCGTGCTGGGGACAGCACAGCAGCCCAGAGGGATCCAACAGGGAAGGAATTGTATCCTTCAAATCCAACCACCAGCCACGGAATGAGCCAGGAGCTGCCGGGTTCCTGGCAGGGCAGGGGGATTTTCAGCTGGGAATGACAAGAATTCCAGGAAAAATGGCTCTGCAGCCCCTGGAAACGGCTGGAAGTGGTGGTGGAAGTGGAACTCATCCCGCATTTAGCCAGGGATGCACATCCCAGCTCCATGCACTGCGTTCCTCCTGCTCCCTTGGGATCCATCGGGACTCAGGGCTTGTCCTTGCTCCCTAAAATGGCCCAGTGGGGCCGGAGCTGTGGCTGGGGCACCTCATCCCGGGCAGTCCCAGCTCCTGCTTCCCTGTTCACGGCCAGTTCTGCCGGCGGTTACTGCTGGCACCATCTACAGCAGCCCTGCTCTCCCTGATTTCCCTGCCGGCTCATTCCAGCGGGTAAACGGAGGCAGGGGAGGTTCCAGGGCTGGAGGACACGCTGGGAAATGGCTGGGAAGGGCAGGGATTCTCCCTGCAGGGTCCTGCTGGGTGACACCTTCTCCTCAGGCTCAGCCCAGCCTCCCAGGGAGGAGCAGCCACTCCGGAGCCGAGCCAGAGCCGGGGATGAAATCACCGGGGACATCACAGAATTCCAGAATATCCCGAGCTGGAAGGGGCCCACGGGGATCATCCAGCCCAACTCCTGGCCCTGCACAATCCCACCCTGTGCGTCCCTGATGTCCAAACCCTGGAGCTCCGGCAGCCTCGGGATCGTGGCCATTCCCTGGGGAGCCTGGGCAGTGCCCGGCATTCCAGGGCTGTGCGGGATGCAGGGAAGCCGGAGGGGCCCGGAGCGGAGATGGATGGCACCCATGGAGCGTGGGACACAGGAAGGGCACCGGGCAGTGCCACCTCCGAGGACAAGGTGAGTGCCCCACACTCACTCCGCGTTTCCCTGGTGTTAAACCAGCAGCGTTTCCTCACCTTCCCTCAGCCAGGGGCTGCCTCCCATCCCTCAGGCATCCCTTCTCCCATCAAACCAGAATCCAGCCCCAAAATCCGGGGTGCCTGAGGAGAGAGGGAGCTTCGGCTTCCCAAGTTTTCCTGGTTTTGTGAGCAACCAGGAGGAAAGAGCTGCCTTGGCAGGGGGGTCAGCTGAGGACAGCGAGGCTGTGCCAGGCTGAGAGGAGGCCAAAAGCAGCTGGGCACATTCATGGAGGAGAAATGCAGCAAGGGCCATTAAACCTGCAAGATTCCATCCTGGCCTTGGGAATTCCCTGAGACACAGGTCAGGGATCCTCGTTACGCCCTGACACCCCCAAAGCGCCTGAGCCCGCTAGAAAACAGGGAAGTTATTAAAGGAAGTTATTAAAGGAAGTGTGAAATTCTGTACTCTCAGATATCCTGGCGTGTTCCTCTTCCTCCTGTTCAAAGAGCTGGAGCAGCAGATTCGCTTCCTCAGTGAGGGGGATGCTTCTTTCTGGAGTTATTCCCACAAATGAGGAGCATCTGATGCTCCATCAGTGGCGATAATGAAGTGTCCTCACATTGAATTGCAAACGGAGCTGTTCCCGGGAACTCCTCAAAGGAATTAAGGATGGGAGTGAGCGGCTCTGGCTCATCAGTGATGGGAGATTAAACAGTGAAGGTGCTTGGGGCTCTTTCCTGGGGCTGTTCCCTGAGGCTGCGGGACAGGAGAAGGGGCACAGACAGGACAGGGACAGCTGGGGGGGTCCCTGAGCAGGCTCCGAGGCCAACGGGAGGGAGAATCCCGGGAATCTTCCTCACACAGCTGCAGCTTCCCCACGTTTGCTCCATCCCCTGAGTGCACAGGGAGTTTTTTCCTCTCCCTGGCTGGGAACGAGGCCTCCAGGTGCCAAGATCCCAGGATATTCCTGCTGGAAGGGGGATTTTGGACACGGGGCAGCCGGTGCTCGGAGTGAGGCTGTCCAGGAGTGATGGAAACAGATCCCTCTCCACCCCCAGAGCGGCAGAGCTGTTCCAGCTGTCCCTGGCTGAGATGTTCCAGAGCTGCTGGAGCCACGCTGGGAAAACTTCCCCCTGCCCTGCCCTGGATCCTGGACAGGCTCTGCACCTGCCGGGAGAGCAGCCAGGCCTTTCAGGAGCTCTGCTGTCCTATCCCACCTCTCTCCAGTTTTCCCAAGCATTTCCTCCTCACTCCATATCCCTGTGCCGGGTTTTAAAGCCCTGTAAAGACCCGTTCTGGCTGGCACTGGTGCAGCCCCAAGGCAAACACTTCCTCAGCTCCCGGGGGTCCCTTCCCGAGGAGGGATCCTGCCCCGGCTCCCTGGGAGCTCCCAGCATCTCTGCTGGCTCCCCACGCTCCTCCAGCCTCCCCATTCCCTGCTTGGCTGCAGGATTCCTGCTGGAAGAGGGGCTGGGACAGCCCTGCCACCCCCCCAGCCCTTTGTGGGGTGGCAGCACCTGAGGAGGGACCAAACGCTCCGTGTTCATCTCCTGGGGCAGGTGAGCAGGGATCCAAGGCTCCACGGGGAAAGCCCCCACACCGCGGGGGTCTCAGTGGTGTTTCTCCCCGGTGGAATCTCCTTCGGGATCGGGAAAGGTGTTTTTCCAGGGATGAGTTTCCTGTGCTGCCCTGCTCCCCACGCCTCCCCTGGGCTCCAGGCTCCTGCACGTGCTGCTCTGGGCACAGATTCCCTGGAATCAGCCCCGCCGGGCCAGAATCCACCCCGGATCCCAGTCTCAGCTGGGTTTCAGGACAAGCCTGGGGCTGCTGGCTGGCTCGGCTGCTGTGCAGAGAGAACTGAACCTGGGCCGTCCCCGGGGTCTGGGCAACCTCTGCCAGGACGTGGGGCCCTCAGGGCCTCACCTGCCCCAGGTGAGGGGCTGGTGGTGCCTCCACCTCCCTCCAGACCTCCCGAGGGAAGCCAGAGCATCCAGGATGGGATGGGAGAGGCAGAGACACCCGCAGAGGAGCAGCAGGGCACAAGGCGAGGCTGTGGTGGCTGCCAGGGGTGCCGATCCCGCCCTGGAGCATCCATCCTGCTCTGCTCCATGGAAACCCCCCGCAGCCCCTCGGGAATGAGGGACTTGGCCACATTGTCAAACCCTGCCAGCCTAAAACCAGCCCTGAACGCAGGCAGGGCTCTGCAAGGCGGAGCTCGATCCGTGCGAGCCTTTCTCGCTGTCCCTGCCCCTCTCCGGGACACGCCGGGCCCGTCCCCTCTCCTGCCAGCGCTCGGCTGCTGCTGCTGGAGCTCAGATCGATTCTCCCCGGGTTTTAGAGGCTTTTATTGTCACCTGTCAGGGACAAGAATGTCATCGCTTCTGTCCAGAGACAGCCAGGCCTGCTGGGGAGGGAGGAGAGGGAAAATGGATGGGGTGAGGGAGAATAAATGAGTGATGATGGTGAGAGGGAACGGGGAGAGGCTCTGGCTGCTCTCCAGGGGAGCTCTGGCTTCTCCCACCGCTGGCACGGGGTGCTGAGGACAAGGAGAGGAGCCAGAGCCTCCCAGCCAGGAGGGACGGGGGGAACGGGAACGGAGAGGGAGCAGCAGGTGGGGAAGTGGGGAGGAGCCCCCAGCCTGAAATCCCCCGGCCGGAGGGTGCGATCCCAGACCCCAGACCCCAGACCCCAGATCCCGGATCCCACATCCCAGACCCCAGACCCCAGACCCC
>VZTF01004846.1:82622-118830 GCA_013397755.1 Cnemophilus loriae | reverse complement strand
CTTCCCCTTCCCCTTCCCCTTCCCCTTCCCCTTCCCTCTTCCCTCTTTCCTCTTCCCTCTTGCCCTTTCTCTGTATTTTTCCGTATTTTATGCCCCTGCTGTCATTCCAAGCCTGGACACTCTGGGGCAGCTGCTCTTCCTTGCATCCCGAACACTGCACACGATTCCTGCACGGATGTCACCAAGGATGGGGAGCACAGGGAAGGGTCCCAGGCCCTGGGAAGGCCTGGATGTCCCAGAAGCCTCATAAAGGTATCAGCAAACAAGTCCTGAGTGCTTTTTTCAGCTCACAGAGGTGGTTTGTGCGTAATGACTGGGTTTGGGGGGTCAGGAGAGCTTCAAATCCCAGAGCTGAGGAGCTTCATCCATGAACCAGAGCTGGGGGAAGGTCAGGAACATCTCTGACCCTGCCTGGTGTGTCTGGGAGCTTGATTCATGTTTGGAGCCTCGATTTGTGTTTGGATCCTCAATTTGTGTTTGGATCTTTGATTCGTGTTTGGATCCTCAATGTGTGTTTGGATCCTTGATTTGTGTTTGGATCCTTGATTCGTGTTTGGATCCTCGGTTTGTATTTGGATCCTCGATTCGTGTTTGGATCCTTGATTTGTGTTTGGATCCTCGGTTTGTATTTGGATCCTTGTTTGGTGTTTGGATCCCTGTTTGGTGTTGGGATCCCTGTCTGGTGTTTGGATCCTTGATTTGAGTTTGGATCCTTGGTTGGTGTTTGGATCATTGATTCATGTTTGGATCCTTGNGGTTTATGTTTGGATCCTTGGTTGGTGTTTGGATCCTTGATTCATGTTTGGATCCTTGATTCATGTTTGGATCCTTGGTTTATGTTTGGATCCTTGGTTGGTGTTTGGATCCTTGATTCATGTTTGGATCCTTGATTCATGTTTGGATCCTTGGTTTATGCTTGGATCCTTGGTTTGTGTTTGGATCCCTGTTTGTGTTAGGATCTCTGTTCCGTGTTGGGATCCTTGGTTTGTGTTTGGATCCCTATTTGGTGTTTGGGTCCCTGTTCGGTGTTGGGATCCCTGTTTGTGTTGGGATCCCTGTTTGGTGTTGGGATCCCTGTCTGGCGTTGGGATTCCTGCTCTGACCCTGCCATGCCGGAGCTGCAGGAGCTGCCTCTCCCCGCTCCCAGGTTGCTCCTCACAGGGAGAAGTTTCTCCGTGACTCATTCCCGGTTTTTGTCTCCGTGCAAACCCAGCGGATCCGAGCAGGGTGGGGAAGGCTCCTGCATTTTGCATTGGAGGAGGGATTTGTCTCACTGAGAGTCGACAGCGGGAATGTGGAGCCTTGAATTTCCCGCAGAACCCCAGAGCTCTGCAGAGATTTTGGGGCTGCAGGGGGCGAATCCTGGGATCCCTCCCCACACTGAGGTGCCCCTGGGGGTGCTGGGTGTCCCTGGGGACACGGGGGTGACACTGCTGGAGCTAAGATGGGATTCACCCCAACAGAAGCAGCAGCTGGTGTGGCCTGACCTGATTTCTGTTCTCTGGTGAGGGGTGAGGATTCAGGGCCTGCCTGAGTTCCGTTTGCTGGGGGATTCAGAGCTGTTTGCAATCGCACAATCCCTGAATGGTTTGGGCTGGAAGGGACCTAAAGCTCATTCCATTCCACCCCTGCCATGGCAGGGACACCTCCCACTGTCCCAGGCTGCTCCAAGCCCCGTCCAGCCTGGCCTTGGACACTGCCAGGGATCCAGGGACAGCCACAGCTTCCCTGGGCACCCTGTGCCAGGGCCTCCCCACCCTCACTGGGAGGAATTTCCTCCCCAAACCCCATCTAACCCTGCCCTCCTTCAGCTTAAAGCCCTTCCCCCTTATCCTATCACTCCATCCCTTGTCCCCAGTCCCTCTCCAGCTCTCCTGGAGCCCCTTTAGGCCCTGGAAGGGCTCTGAGGTCTCCCTGGAGCCTTCCCTTCTCCAGGTGAACACCCCCAGCTCTCCCAGCCTGGCTCCAGAGGGGCTCCAGCCCTGGGATCAACTCAGTGGCTCTGATCTCATTGATTCCCAAGGTTGTCATGGACAGGACATCCCAGAGCCCTTCCGGACGAGCTGCTGGAAGGGGGACACGTCCCTGGCAGCGCCTGGCAGTGGCAGACCTGTCTGCTTTGGGACATCTGTGTCCTGCTCCAGCTGTGCCACCCCCTCGTGTGCCCAGCCCTTGTCAGCACCAGGAATAACCCCGAGGAATGCTTTGTCCTCGTCCTCCATGCCCCCATCCATGTCCAGGGCTCAGCTGCTCCAGCCCATGGTGCTGGGATGCTCTGGAGGATCCTCCTGGCCTCAGGCAGCCCAGAGAGTGCACAGGGCACGTCCTGTGGTGTCCCAGCACTGCCAGCCCCAGCCCAGCTGCTCCACTGGCCTCAGGTGCTGCTATTCCTGGCCCAGGAGCCCCGGCAGCAGAGCAGTGACCCCAACAACTCCAATGACTCAATCGCATCCCCACAGCCCAGTGGAAATTCTGGAGAACATGGATTTGTGGTGTTCCAACAGCATCACAAGCAGTCTGTGTCCAAAATTTAAGAAAAGGGGTTATTTCAAAAGCATTCTGCTTGGGACACCTGGGCCTGGGAAAGGTGAGGATTAATTCCTGTTCCAAGGGCCTCAGTCAGTCCCAGCTGCCACCAAAGCTCTGCAGAGGAGCTCACCAGCTCTGCCTTCCCACCCCTGGTGCGAATCAATCCATCCAGGAAGGTTTTTTCCTCCCTTTTTGGTGGTTTCCACGGCTGGGAAATGGATACAAACCATCCCATCGCTGCCCCTGGCAGAGGCTGGACGGGTGTGAGCTGCCCCAGCCCACGGGCCCAGCGAGGTCTCCTCACTCCCCAGAGCTCAGGAGTTCCTGATTCCTCCTCCAGAGTGGTTTTCTGGCTCCCGTTTCTTTTCTCTTTCCTGAAGCTGCTTCCTGAAGGGCTTGGCCAGCCCTGGACAATGCCCCAGGCCTGGCACAGCCTGGCCCCACCTCGCTGCCAGTCCAGGTCACCGGGAAGGGAACTGAATCCACGGCCCCGTAAAACATCCATGGGGGTGCCTGGGCATGACCCAGCTGCTCCGAGTGCCCTCTGCTCCTTCTCCCCATGTGCTTCCCACCTCTTCCCTGTCCTTTCCCACATTCTGGAGCCTGGGGCCGGCAGACCCTGCCCGGCTGATCCCTCCTGAGGGGCAGCTCTTCTCCCTGTGGTCCGAGGGAACGGCTGGAGCTGTGCCAGGGAGGTTTAGGTTGGACATCAGGTTGGCCCCAGGGCTGCCAGAGCTCCAGGAGCATTTGGACAACGCTCCCAGGGAGGCACAGGGTGGGGTTGTTGGGGTGTCTGTGCAGGGCCAGGAGCTGGATTCCATGATCCCTGTGGCCTGTGCAGGCTCCAGTTCCCACTGGGAACCCTCCTCCTGCCCTGACTTCCCTCTGGAACAGCCCGTCACTGATAGCACTTAAGCCCAAGGTTTAAAGTANCCACTGTCCCAGGCTGCTCCAAGCCCCGTCCAGCCTGGCCTTGGACACTGCCAGGGATCCAGGGACAGCCACAGCTTCCCTGGGCACCCTGTGCCAGGGCCTCCCCACCCTCACTGGGAGGAATTTCCTCCCCAAACCCCATCTAACCCTGCCCTCCTTCAGCTTAAAGCCCTTCCCCCTTATCCTATCACTCCATCCCTTGTCCCCAGTCCCTCTCCAGCTCTCCTGGAGCCCCTTTAGGCCCTGGAAGGGCTCTGAGGTCTCCCTGGAGCCTTCCCTTCTCCAGGTGAACACCCCCAGCTCTCCCAGCCTGGCTCCAGAGGGGCTCCAGCCCTGGGATCAACTCAGTGGCTCTGATCTCATTGATTCCCAAGGTTGTCATGGACAGGACATCCCAGAGCCCTTCTGGACGAGCTGCTGGAAGGGGGACACGTCCCTGGCAGCGCCTGGCAGTGGCAGACCTGTCTGCTTTGGGACATCTGTGTCCTGCTCCAGCTGTGCCACCCCCTCGTGTGCCCAGCCCTTGTCAGCACCAGGAATAACCCCGAGGAATGCTTTGTCCTCGTCCTCCATGCCCCCATCCATGTCCAGGGCTCAGCTGCTCCAGCCCATGGTGCTGGGATGCTCTGGAGGATCCTCCTGGCCTCAGGCAGCCCAGAGAGTGCACAGGGCACGTCCTGTGGTGTCCCAGCACTGCCAGCCCCAGCCCAGCTGCTCCACTGGCCTCAGGTGCTGCTATTCCTGGCCCAGGAGCCCCGGCAGCAGAGCAGTGACCCCAACAACTCCAATGACTCAATCGCATCCCCACAGCCCAGTGGAAATTCTGGAGAACATGGATTTGTGGTGTTCCAACAGCATCACAAGCAGTCTGTGTCCAAAATTTAAGAAAAGGGGTTATTTCAAAAGCATTCTGCTTGGGACACCTGGGCCTGGGAAAGGTGAGGATTAATTCCTGTTCCAAGGGCCTCAGTCAGTCCCAGCTGCCACCAAAGCTCTGCAGAGGAGCTCACCAGCTCTGCCTTCCCACCCCTGGTGCGAATCAATCCATCCAGGAAGGTTTTTTCCTCCCTTTTTGGTGGTTTCCACGGCTGGGAAATGGATACAAACCATCCCATCGCTGCCTCTGGCAGAGGCTGGACGGGTGTGAGCTGCCCCAGCCCACGGGCCCAGCGAGGTCTCCTCACTCCCCAGAGCTCAGGAGTTCCTGATTCCTCCTCCAGAGTGGTTTTCTGGCTCCCGTTTCTTTTCTCTTTCCTGAAGCTGCTTCCTGAAGGGCTTGGCCAGCCCTGGACAATGCCCCAGGCCTGGCACAGCCTGGCCCCACCTCGCTGCCAGTCCAGGTCACCGGGAAGGGAACTGAATCCACGGCCCCGTAAAACATCCATGGGGGTGCCTGGGCATGACCCAGCTGCTCCGAGTGCCCTCTGCTCCTTCTCCCCATGTGCTTCCCACCTCTTCCCTGTCCTTTCCCACATTCTGGAGCCTGGGGCCGGCAGACCCTGCCCGGCTGATCCCTCCTGAGGGGCAGCTCTTCTCCCTGTGGTCCGAGGGAACGGCTGGAGCTGTGCCAGGGAGGTTTAGGTTGGACATCAGGTTGGCCCCAGGGCTGCCAGAGCTCCAGGAGCATTTGGACAACGCTCCCAGGGAGGCACAGGGTGGGGTTGTTGGGGTGTCTGTGCAGGGCCAGGAGCTGGATTCCATGATCCCTGTGGCCTGTGCAGGCTCCAGTTCCCACTGGGAACCCTCCTCCTGCCCTGACTTCCCTCTGGAACAGCCCGTCACTGATAGCACTTAAGCCCAAGGTTTAAAGTACAAAAATATTCCATGGGGGAACTCCCAGTTTCTGGCCTAGAAGCCCAAAATGTGCCTGCAGCCACTTGCCATTGTCCTTTTGGGAAGCCCCTGGTGAGCGACAGCTCGACAGCGGTTCTTTGTCTGCAGGAATTAAGGGGGATTATGTATTTATTTGTTTCTACCAGGAATAACGGGAATGGCAGCGCTGGCGCGGCCTCACTCCCACATGGAAGCCGCTACCTCAGCAGAGGAAAGCCAGGCTTTGGAACTGATATTCCTGCTCGGAATTTTAAAAGCAGCAGGAAGATGTTTCTCGATAACAGCGATAATGAAACATTTTCTCCTGCTCCAGTGAGGAATCAGGATGGGAAGTGGAGATTATAGAACAGAATCATGGAATCAGTGAGGTTGGAAAAGCCCTCCCAGCCCATCGAGTCCAACCCGTGACCGACCCCCACCTTGTCCCCAGCCCAGAGCACTGAGTGCCACCCCCAGCCCTTCCCTGGANAGGTCTTGCCTGAGTGTCCCAGAGCTGGGCACAGCCCTCAAGGGACCCCTCCTCCACACAAAAACCAAACCAGAGATTGTTGAAGGTGAATTTCTGGAGCTGCTGCCCTCCCTCAGCTCAAACCCAGCGCCAGGAGAGGCTCGTCCAGGGAATTCTCCCAACCGCTGACGCCGAGCCGCTCCAAAGATCCCTCCCAGACCATCTGGATCCCTGCACAGCTCCAGCCCTGCCTCCCTGGCCCTCGTTAGCGGGAGCAGCCCCCGGGGCCCGGCTGGGATCACATTCCTGTCACTAATTTGGCACCGTGTGTTCAAATCCTCACTGTGAGGTCACGGCACCGCAGATGGCACCGAGCCACCGCCACCGCGGTGACACTGGGACCTCGCGGTGACACCGGGACCTCACTCTGCCCTCGGCCCCCGGCACTTTTCCTGCTGGATGGTGGCACCGGTCCAGGCGTCCAGATGAAGGTTCGGGTGGTCACTGGCATCAGCTGTCACCCTGTGTCACCAACTGCCAGGGACAGCTGCTGATTCCCGTCTGGATGCAGCAGAAAATGGGATCACTGGGAGTCCCTGTGGGATCACTGGGAGGGATCCCTGGGAGCCCATCCGGGCTCTTCGGGCTGGATCTGGTCCTTGGTGGCCCTGCCCAAAATGGTGTGGCAGAGCTGAGTCCCCCTGGGGGACCCTGGGCACCTCTGGAGCCATCCCAGCGATTCCAGGGAGCTGGAGAAGAGCCCCGCAGCCCCTTTGGAGTCACCGTTCCCTCCTGAGGGATCCACACCTGAGTTCCTGCTGCTCCCCAGGATCTCACAGCTGGGGCTGGGGTCGTGATGCACGGATTTTATTTTCACCTGCAGCTCCGGAGCCCCGAGCACCCCAAACCCTGGGCAGCCCGTCAGCCCCAGCCCAGCCCCGGGTTCAGGTGAGCTCTGACAGGACAGAACTGTGGGACCTTGATGGGAAAACAGGAACTGGGGAATCCCCTGGTGCAGGTGCAGCTCCTGCAGGTTGCGCCTGGGGACAGAGAATGGCCGGAGCCCCCAGCAAGGGGCCGGACCTGGCACGGACCCTTTGCCTGACCAGGGCCAAGTGGCCACTCCGAGCCCCCCCAGGAGCCTCTGGCTCAGCCCAGGAGGGGACACGAGCCCAGGGGGGGCCTTTGCTCGGGGTCCCTCCCCGGGGGCAGCAGCTGGAGCTGTTCTGTGTGGCTGCTCCACCATCCAAGGGCTGGAAGGACCCAGAGCCTGGGGCTGAGCTGGGAGGGAACTGGTCTGACTGGGACCAGCTGGGAGTGTGGGGGGTGGTCACTGGTGGCCCCTGTACCTGTGGGGCAGCTCTGAGGGCACAAGGTGGACTGAGGGCATCTGTGGGCAGGTGTGGGGGCAGCCCGTGGGAGGTGATGGGGGAAGGAGGCCGTGGGCTCCCTCCTGCCTCTGGGTTCCCTGGTCCAGCTCTCCATGAATGTCCCTTAGCACCCCCATCGCTTCCTGGGTGTGTTTCTATTCCAATTTCCACCACTGAAACCCTCCAGGAGAGGTGGACAGGCCTGGTTTTGGGAGAGGGTGTGATACTCAGCCCGAGCTGGGCTCCCAGGAGGCTCAGCAGGATGTTCCCTGGTCTGGAATGTCCCTCTGGCCAGCCCGGCTCAGCTGTCCCAGCTGTGCTCCGTCCTGGCTCCTTGGCACTTCCTCATTTTGCCAGTTCCTGGGAAGAAAGGAACCCCATCCCATCCAAATCCAGGACAGCAGGAACACTCAGACAGCTCCTGGGGAAAATCCCAATTTACTGAACACCAACACTCCTCAGCAGATCTGTCCTGCCACCATAAAGGCCTTCCTGGTGCTCGGTGCCATCTCGGAGGAGCTTCCCAAAGACGGGGGAACCTCCTGAGTTTCTTGGGGATCCTCTTGGCCAGCACGGGGTGTTCCCAGCTGGCACAGCCGCAGCGTCCTGGGAGCCCCGGGGTGGGCACTGGTGGCCCCAGGACACTTGCTGCTCTGCCACCTGCTCCTGGGAATGCTTCCCTGCGTCGGGCTGGGCTCCTGAGCTTGGAAAAGACCTCCAGGATCATCAAGTCCAACCTGTGCCCGCCTCCCACCTTGTCCCCAGCCCAGAGCACTGAGTGCCACCCCCAGCCCTTCCCTGGACACCTCCCGGGATGGGGACTCCAAACCTCCCTGGGCAGCCCCTGCCAAGGCCTGACCACCCTTTCCATGGAGAAATTCCTGCTGATGTCCACCCTGAGCCCCCCTGGCCCAGCCTGAGGCCGTTCCCTCTCCCCCTGTCCCTGTTCCCTGGGAGCAGAGCCCGACCCCCCCGGCTGCCCCCTCCTGTCAGGGAGTTGTGCAGAGCCACAAGGTCCCCCCTGAGCCTCCTTTTCTCCAGGCTGAGCCCCTTTCCCAGCTCCCTCAGGAATTCTCCAGCCCCTTCCCAGCTCTTCTCTTCCCTGGGTACACTCCAGCCCCTCCAGGTCTTGCCTGAGTGTCCCAGAGCTGGGCACAGCCCTCGAGGTGCCATCCACACCCTGGAAGGGGCCGATGTTGTTTCTAGTCTGCCTTTTCTCATTAACAGATTTGAAAATGCTCTTTTTATTGTGCCCCACCTGTCTGGCTACCTCCATCTCCACTTGAGCTTTGGCCACACTGAATTTGTCCCTGCAGTGGGAGCAGCATCCCTGCATCCTTCTGCTGTCTCCTGACCCTGCTTCCATGGGGCACGCAGCTTCCTTGTCCATCTGCTTTGCTGCTCAGCCAAGCCAGGAGGGTGGGGTGGGGTGAGGCTTTGGGCTGTGCCTCTGCGAGAGCTGCTTGAGGCCATTTGAGACTGGAGAAGCACAGAATTCCCCAGCCTGGAAGCTGAATTTCAGAGAATTCCGATGGATCTGGGTTTGTGGCCTCACCCCGGAGGGTCCCTTTGGCTCAGCACAGAAATGAACAATTGAGATTCCGAGCGAGGCAATCCTGGGGCTGCTGTGACAGTGTCACCACAGCAGTGACATCTCCCGGGCTGCCAGCCGCGCTGACACCACGGCCCTGGGGACAGCCAGGAGGACACGGCCCCGGGAGTGCCACCACTGACTCCCGGCACCCTGGGGACAGCCAGGAGGACACGGCCCCGGGAGTGCCACCACTGACTCCCGGCACCCTGGGGACAGCCAGGAGGACACGGCCCCGGGAGTGCCACCACTGACTCCCGGCACGTCCCCGGTGGCTCCCGGCTCACCGGAGCCCTGCGAGGTCAGGTCGGTGTTAACTTATCCGAAGACCTGGGGGGAGATTTCCCCAGCCGAGGGAGGAAAAGGCTTTGGATGAAGCTCATCCCGTGCCCCTGCGGGAAGCACAAACACCTCCAGGCACTGAATCTCTTGTTTGTTTATCTGAGCCTGGCGTTTACTCACCGTTATTTGCTTGGATCAGCCTGGCTGCGCCCAGAGGAGGCAGTTTGGGAAAACCTGGGAGGTGCTGACAACTGGTTATTTATATTTTCCTTTATCAAGAGATATTCTTGGAGTGTTTCCAAAAGGAGCCGATTCCATTGTGAGGATCATCGTCCCGAGGGTGCCAGCTGCCCCCCAAAGCTGCTCCATCACCTCTGTCCAGGTGAGGCGAAATACAACAAAAGGCTGCTGAGCTGAGACCAAGGCAGGGAGGGATCACCCAGCAACTCCCACTACGGGCAAAACTGGCTCGAGTTGGGAAATTAATTGAGTTAATTGAATTTATTACCAGTGAGATCAGAGTCAGGTAATGAGAAGTAAACGCAAGTCTTAAAAACACCTTCCCCCCACCCCTCCCTCCTTCCCGGTTTAACTTTGCTCCTGATTCCGTTCCTCACAGGGGAGGACTCCTCACACTCTCTCCAGAGCCCCTCGTGCCCCTCCTTCCTCCCTGCCCTCGCTGCCCGCAGTCTCTTCTCTCACTCCTCTCTCCTCTGGCCACAACTGATTCTGCACAATCCCTTCTTCCCCTTCTTAAATCCTTTCTCCCAGAGGATAAAGATTCCCCACCCCTGCAGCCCCCCAAGCCTGGAACAGGCAGCACAAGGACCTGACCAGCCCCAGGGGCTCTTCCAAATGAAATGCTCCTCTCCAGGTGGGGATTTCTTCTGCTTGGTTCAATTTTGGGGGCTGAGGAAGAACCTTCAGCCCCCTCACACCAGCACAGTTCAGCCTCACCGAGCCAGGGGACTGTTGCATTTTATAAACAGTGTTTTTCTGAATCAAATTGTGCACTCATCAGAAAATGGACCTTGCTGCTTGATGTATGTTGGAAAGTGCCACGTACGTTTATTGTGCTGTATAAATAAAATATAATAATGCTGAGACTCAAGGACTCCCATGGAGTCATTCAGGAGAGAGGCAGAGGGCCAGTGAATGAATTTGGACAAGACTCAGAAAAGGACAAGAGATTTATTTATTGTTTAAACAGAAAAAAAAAAAAAAAGCCAGAAAGAGCCTTTCCTGCCACAGAAAGGGGTCCTGAGCCTGGGCTAAGCAACAGAGCAGATCCTATGCTTGAGGAATGGGATGAAAAGGGGATTTACCTGCCCAAAAACATGCGGATGGCCAGGGTGGATTCAGGGTGCATCGGGGAGGATGGGCCCACACTGGCCGTGGCCACTGCCCAGGGAGCTGTTTCCAGTCAGAGATGGCCCAAAGGTGTGCAGAGCTCGGCTGCCTGGGGGTGTTGCCACCTCCCCTTGTCCTCATGTGCACCCAGAGGCAAATCCTGCTGTTTATTTACGTTATTTCTGATGTGTGGCCAGGTTTGGCCACCAGCAGAGGGACGGGGACTGCCAACGCTGAGGAGCTGCTCCAGTGACACTCCCACGGTGGCACTGGGGGCAGTTTGTGCCTGGTGCAGCTCCCGGGAGCAAGGACAGCTCCAGCTGCTCCAGCTGTGGGCAGGGCTGGGTGCGGGGGTCTCCAGCCCCGCCCTGCCAAGCTCAGCTCCCCAGGTTTGTGTGGGACTCGAGGGACCAGGGCAGGGACAGATCTGGGGGGTCACAGGTGTGAGAGGAGGGGAGGGGGGGACAGGAATAACCCTGGATTGGGGAGCTCACCTGGATTTGGGAGAGGTTGATCCAGGGGAAAGGATGGCAGGAATAACCCCTGGGATGGGGATTACACACCTGGAAACAGGAAAGGTTGAGCTGGAGAGGGGCTGGAAGGACTAATCCTGGACTGGGGAGCTCACCTGGATTTGGGAGAGGAAGATCCAGGGGAGGGGATGGCAGCACTAATCCCGGGATGGGGGTTCCACACCTGGATTTGGGAGAGGAAGATCCAGGGGAGGGGATGGCAGCACTAATCCCGGGATGGGGGTTCCACACCTGGATTTGGGAGAGGAAGATCCAGGGGAGGGGATGGCAGCACTAATCCCGGGATGGGGGTTCCACACCTGGATTTGGGAGAGGAAGATCCAGGGGAGGGGATGGCAGCACTAATCCCGGGATGGGGGTTCCACACCTGGATTTGGGAGAGGAAGATCCAGGGGAGGGGATGGCAGCACTAATCCCGGGATGGGGGTTCCACACCTGGATTTGGGAGAGGAAGATCCAGGGGAGGGGATGGCAGCACTAATCCCGGGATGGGGGTTCCACACCTGGATTTGGGAGAGGAAGATCCAGGGGAGGGGATGGCAGCACTAATCCCGGGATGGGGGTTCCACACCTGGATTTGGGAGAGGAAGATCCAGGGGAGGGGATGGCAGCACTAATCCCGGGATGGGGGTTCCACACCTGGATTTGGGAGAGGAAGATCCAGGGGAGGGGATGGCAGCACTAATCCCGGGATGGGGGTTCCACACCTGGATTTGGGAGAGGAAGATCCAGGGGAGGGGATGGCAGCACTAATCCCGGGATGGGGGTTCCACACCTGGATTTGGGAGAGGAAGATCCAGGGGAGGGGATGGCAGCACTAATCCTGGGATGGGGGTTCCACACCTGCAGACTGTGCTGGGAGGAGCTCATCCATCGGGACAATCTCCCAGCAACCCCACAGAGAAACAGGGAAAGCTGTCCCAGGGATGCTGTGCAGCACCAGGCTCTCAGGAGGGCACAGCAGTATTTGGGTGCCTGGTGATGCCTCCTGAGAGGTGCCAGCAGCTCTCTGTGCCAGGGATTTGCATTTTTCTCTGATTTCTGGCACTGGGCTGGTGTCACACTCAGCTCTCGCTGCCCCCTCGCTGTCCCCTCGCCCCAGGTGAGCCCCTTGCCCCAGGCGAGCCCCTTCCTTGGGCTCAGGTGCAGGAACAGTGAAATCTGTGAGCGGGACAGGTTAATGCAAAACTTCCCTGCATGTTTGCACCTTTTCCTGGAGCCAATCCAAGGCTGCTGCAAACACAAAGGGATTCATCACTCTCGGGCTGTCTGCAGCCAGCAAACCCAGAGCAATGTTTGACAGCGAGGAATAATTACCTTGCCAGCTTTGCTTTATCCACATTTCAAATTCAGGGGGGAGATAAAGCCACGTTCCCAGTGGCTCAGGCAAGGAACCCATCCAGAGGAGCATCCAGGCTGGAAGCTCCCACACCCCAGGAGAGCCTGAGGGATGAGAGGCACTGGGGCATCTCCCCCTCCCCTCGGGTCTCCGTTTTGTCTGGGCCTTCCTCACCGATTCCTTCCTCTCCAGGAGCTGCCTGTGGGTTTCAGATGGCCCCATCCCGAGATTCCCCCCAAAGCCAGGCACCAGGAATCCTGCCCGGCCTGGGGACACCGCCCCGAGGTGAGCTCTGGGCCAATTTATTTCGCTCATCCTCCACGTCTTTAATTAAATTAGCTCCAACACAAAGGGTTGCCTGACCCTGATTGGGTTAAACGAGCCCGTCTCCATGGCAACCGGCTCCTCCGAAGGGCTGATATCTCCCGTCTCTCCTCCAAACCCTTCCACATTCCTCAGCTCTGATCCCTCGTCGTGCCCCGGGTTTAAAGGCACCAAGTTGGGCTTGGGAGGAGCCGTGCCTGGATTTCGGGGGTGACAACGGTGACAGTGGGACCGCTGGAGATGCTCAGTCCTGCAGCGATGTCAGGGTCTGATTCCTCCCGTGGTTCCCGTTCCCATCGTTTTTCAGTGTGGATCAGCACTTACAGGGCTTTGCTCTGTGGGATTCCTCCTGGAGGAGAAGAAAAACCAAAAAGCCATTTAGGAGTCTGAGCAGGAACAGCCCAGCTGCTTCCAGGAGTCATAAATAAAGTAAATAAGCAGCAGGAGTTGCCTCTGGGAGCTCACGATGTGGGGTGGAAATGTGAAGCTCTGACCCAGACCAAGCCAAGGGCTGGAAGCACCAAATGTGGAAGTGCCACCAGACAAAATCCCTGGAGATGGGACAGGAGACGGGAGAACAAACCCAGGCACCAGCACAGGCTGGGGGCGACCTGCTGGGGAGGATCTGGGGCTGTCACCAAGCTGTCCCTGAGCCAGCACTGGGGGCCAGGGGACAGTGGGGTCCTGGGGTGGATGAGGAAGAGCATTGCCAGCAGGTCAGGGAGTGATCCTGGCCCTCTGCCCAGCCCTGGGAGGCACCTCTGGAGTGCTGTGCCCAGCTCTGGGATCCTCAGCACAGGAGGGACAGGGAGCTCCTGGAGGGTGACAAAGGTGCTGAAGGGCCTGCAGAGATCCCTGAGGATCTGACGGAGCTGGGGCTGCTCAGCCTGGAGAGGAGCCCCAGCTGAGAGGGGCCCTCAGGCCTGGGTGTCCCTGGGTGCAGGGAGGGCTCAGGGCAGGGCCCAGGCTCTGCTCCGGGGCCCAGCAGTGGCACCAGAGCAACGGGCAGGGACCGAGCCCAGCAATTCCCCTGCACGGGAGGCACAACTTCTGCCCTGGGCAGTGCCCAGCCCTGAACAGAGACCAGAGAGGCTGTGGAGCCTCCCTCCCTGGGGACATCCCAGAGCCATCTGGCCACAGTCCTGTGCCCTGTGCCCTGGGATGGCCGTGCCCGAGCAGGGAGGTGGCACCAGGTGTGACCCACAGCGGTCCCTCCCAACCTGTCCAATGAAAACAAATGAAAAGGTAAAACCCCTCATATTAGAGCAGCTATAAACGGGATTTGGATGGAAAATGAAAGGAGGCAAAGCCAGGGAAAGGTTGGGGAGATCCTTGACTCCCTGGACCCAGCAATGAATGTGAGTGGGGGAATATTTAATGTAACAGACAGAGACTTCCTAAGACTCGGCGATGAAAGATTTTTAAGCAATTTCCAGCTGAAACCCTGATTCAGACATTTAACAAGGAGGGGAATCTATCAGGCCAACTTATCCTGGAGGAAGCGATGCCTCTGCTATCTTTTCTGCATCTTTAAATTACATTTGGGAATGGAGTTCATTCAAGATTCATTTAAGCTCTTTCAAAGCCCACTTTAGGATGACACGACCTGCACCCATTTCCTCCCCTGACAGCACAGGGAGCTTTGGGTGCCTGGTGGCTGCATTTGAAGCATCTCTAAACAGTCAATTGAATCCCTCCCCGGGGTGTCTCTCTAAAATAACTGCTGCAGATGAACCATGATAAATGTCTGATTTAAGAGGGACTTGGGAAGCTTCTCTAGGCCTGCATTGTGGAGCCGGTCCCAGGATGGGGATGAAAATTGGTCAGGTTTAAAATGAGAAATTTAGGGGCAAAATGAAGTATGAATGCTCCGTCCTGGCGTCACACAGGTGATCTCAGAACAGCTTCCCCAGTTCCACCCTGGGTCTCACATGAGCCAGTTTGTAATTAAGTGTTCATTAGGCTTCAGCAGGTCCATCCTACCCTCCCTCACAAGCTTTGCAACACAGAAAGGGTTTGAGGAGCTTCTCACAAGAAATCCCAAGAAGAAAGCTGTGACCACCCTGGAAATATGAACCAGACCAAGAAGGGACTCGGTATTGCCTCTGGAAGTGTCCAAGGCCAGGCTGGGTGCGCAAAAAGCCCTGAGAGGGGTTTTTTTGGGGGGAAAAGGCAAAACCTGAAATATTGGGATTAGAAGGTGTCAGAAGTTGGAAGGGACTTTTTTCCAACACCAAAAGGGGCTCCAAGAGAGCTGGACAGGGACTTGGGACAAGGGCCTGGAGTGATGGGACAAAGGGGAAGGGCTTTAAGCTGAAGGAGAGGAGGTTTAGATGGGATATTGGGAGGCAATTCCTCTCTGTGAGGGTGGGGAGCCCTGGCACAGGGTGCCCAGAGAAGCTGTGGCTGTCCCTGGATCCCTGGAAGTGTCCAAGACCAGGCTGGACGGGGCTTGGAGCACCCTGGGATAGTGGGAGGTGTCCCTGCCTGTGGCAGGGGGGGAATGAGATGGGCTTCAAGGTCCCCTCCCACCCAACAGCTCTGTGACTGCACCTCTCGCCCGGGTGAGGACACCTGCAGTGCTGCTGGAGTGGTCAGCGAGGTCAGCAAGGCCTCCCCCACCAGCCCTCGGGGTATTTAGTGTGTAAATCATGGCACAGTCTCCGTGCCAAGACTTTGGCAACTTTATGTCGTTATTTTTCCCGAAGAAAGACAGGCCCCTCTCTCTTCCCCCTCGGAGTCAGGGCAGGCTGCAGCTGCCTCATTTCCCCTGGATGGATGGAGCCATTGAAGGAGGTTCAGGGCAGCAAAGGTCCCCGATAAATCCAGCCTCATGTGCACCACGTGGGAAAACTCCACAAAGGCTGAACGCTGCACGGCTCATCTGCAGTGATGGAGCCACTGTCCTTCAACAGCCACCGTGCGGCCCCTGCTCGGGCTGGAACTGCAGCCTGGAATGACAAAAGCTTTAGTGGGATTTGATGAATTTCCCCTAAGGCCTGAGCTCTCCTGGCTGAGTCCCTGCTGCGTCTCGGCGGAATCAGACACGAGGAATGGCCAGGAGATGAACTCATTTCTGCTGGGGACCTTGGTGACACCTCCAGCTCTGAACTCTCAGGCTCCAGCCCCCTCTCCACGTGTCCATCGATGCTGCCCTCGTGCCACCTTTGTGTCCGAGGAAAAGCACGGAGTGGCTTCTGCTCCGGTGTTCCTGTGGTTAGCAGGGTCCAGGAGTGACCACCCAGGGCAGAGAGAGGGGCTGGGGAGGGGGTGAGGGACCCCCTTCCCTCAGCTGTTCCCTGCTCCTCAGAAGGGCTGGGGGCAGAAATCTGGGGAAGCACCTGGAGCAGCAGCTCCCTTGTGGAAGGTCCTGGTGGGACGGTTGGAACTGGATCACCTCCAAGGCCCCTTCCAACTCAAACCATTCCGTGATTCCATGGTTCTCTCTGCCTGCGGGAGAAGGGAGGGTGGGCAGACACAGGGGCTGAGAAGTGGAAACAGGGGAGAGGAGCAAAAACCCAGAGAGCGTGGGAGGAGCAGGAGGCTGCAGAGGAGGGCGGGGGAAACTGGGAGAGCCTGGAAAAAGGGGGGTGAGGGGAGGTGAGAAACTGGGGAAGGCAGGAGCTGGCCTGGTGGGGAGCAGAGCAGCAGGAAGAGGTGGAGGCTGGACTTCCCCCAGCACCTTCCGGAGGTGTCTGGGGGTGCCAGGGTGGAATCGCCCCCAGGCTGGGGCAGGGTGGCACCCGCACCCACCCCGGGGAGGGGAATTGTTGCAGGTGTAGGGATGGTGGGGTGGGGATGGCTCTCTGCTGTCCCCTGTCAGGGACACCTCCCACTGTCCCAGGCTGCTCCAAGCCCCGTCCAGCCTGGCCTTGGACACTGCCAGGGATCCAGGGGCAGCCACAGCTTCTCTGGGCACCCTGTGCCAGGGCCTCTCCACCTTCACAGAGAGGAATTTCTTCCCCAAATCCCATCTAAATCTACCCTTCTTCAGCTTAAAGCCCTTCCCCCTTATCCTATCACTCCATCCCTTGTCCCCAGTCCCTCTCCAGCTCTCCTGGAGCCCCTTTAGGCCCTGGCAGGGGCTCTGAGGTCTCCCTGGAGCCTTCCCTTCTCCAGGTGAAGACCCCCAGCTCTCCCAGCCTGGCTCCAGAGCAGAGGGGCTCCAGCCCTGGGAGCACCTCCATGGCCTCCTCTGGACTCATTCCAACAGGTCCAGGTCTATTTGTGCTCAGGGCCCCAGAGCTGCACACAGAATTCCAGGTGGGGTCTCACAAGAGCAGAGGAGAGGGGAGGAATCACCTCAGATGCTCCAGCCACCAGGTGCCATCCCGGGCCACCTTCATCTGCCGAGCACAGGAACTGTCACCCTCCCCCTGCCCCTGGGGCCAGGCCTGTGCACTCGGGATGCTCTTCCCCCCTGCTGCTGGCAGGACATCCCTGCCTTTGCTCCTAAACCAGACAGGCCCTCGAAGGGGACGTGTAAAAGCAGCGTCGAGAGTGACAAAAAGGAGAACAAAAAATGGAAGCAGTGTAAGGGGAAGGAAGCAGCAATGATGTGATGCAGCAGGAGTGGAGATTTGGGAACTGTCAGTGCAGGGAGATCCTGTCCATGCAGCAATTCCTTACAGGAAACAGCTCGAGGAGGCAGGAACAGGAGAGCCCTGGACCTAGCAAAGGTCCATGTCCCTCAGTTCTGGGTTTCCACCTCCCACCTTTGATCCCAGCCCAGCCTTTGACTGACCACAGCACTTCAAACACAGAATTCCCTCTGTTCAAACTTCCAAGGGGTGTGGAACAGAGCTTTCATCAGAGCATAGCAGCAGGACACACACGGTGCTCCTGCCTGGATGTTCTCCTCCACCCCACAGAATCACAGAATCACAAAATTAGGTTGGAAAAGACCTTTGAGATCATCGAGTCCAACCTATGACCCAACACCACCTTGTCACCCAGACCGTGGCACTGAGTGCCACCTCCAGTTGGTTCTTAAACCTCCCCATGCTCTGCTGAGGTGTCACAGCCTCTCCCACGGTGACTGTGTCACTTTGGGGTGGCCTCACGTGGCGACGGTGGTGGCATCACATTCCTCTTGTCATCGTGACCTGTGAGCCCAGGTGAGCCCAGGCGGGCAGAGGCCGATGGCACCTGGCTGGTCCAGCCCTGGTGTGGCCACAGGGCCAGGGCAGAGATTGTTCCCTGTGCTGGCTCTGCTGGGGGATCTGGGGTCAGTTCTGGGGCCTTCATGACAGGAAAGACCTGGAGGGGCTGGAGCGTGTCCAGGGAAGGGAACAGAGCTGGGGAAGGGTCCAGAGCCCCAGGAGCGGCTGAGGGAGCTGGGAAAGGGGCTCAGACTGGAGAAAAGGAGGCTCAGGGGGGACCTTGTGGCTCTGCACAAGTCCCTGACAGGAGGGGGCAGCCGGGGGGGTCGGGCTCTGCTCGCAGGGAACAGGGACAGGAGGAGAGGGAACGGCCTCAGGCTGGGCCAGGGGAGGTTCAGATCAGATATTAGGAAAAGCTTCTTCCTGGAAAGGATTCTCAGGCATTGGAAGGGGCTGCCCACGGCAGTGGTGGAGCCCCCATCCCTGGAGGTGCTCAAGAACCCTGTGGATGTGGCATTTGAGGTTCTGTGGCAAACTCGATGAGGAGCTGGCTGAGGGTTGGACTGGATGATCTTAAAGATTTTTCCAGCCTTAACTCTTCCACAATTCTATGGCTTAGGAGGCACCTGTGAGATCTGGGTCTGCTGCACAGCCCTGAATTGGGGGAACCACCTGATGTGGGGTTTTAATTGGTCACACCATGAAAAAACAGCTCCATGGCCATTCCCCAGCCCTGCTTAGGGGCTGACACCTGAGCTAATTCAAGTTTCTCACCTTTTCTGCTGTAGGTTTGGATTCCCCGGGGGACCAACTCCGTAAGTCTCCAGACAAAACCCCCCCAAACCCCTTTTCCTTTGGCTCACAGTTTTGCCATGGGGAGTTTGGGGTTTTTCTGTGGTATTTTCAGTGTGGCTGAGTGAGGGGTGAGTAACATCAGCCTGTCCACCCCTGCCCCTCGTCCCACCGGAGGCTGAACTCCATCCCTGCTCCTTTCCAGCCTGGTTCAGCCAGGAGAAAACTCCTCCTGCTATCCCAGGGGAAGATGCCCTGACATCGCTTCATTTTCATATTGCGTGTGTACATCCTCATTTCAATTAATTATTGTAGACCAGGATAATTAGGAGCCTCTGGCCATGGCCTCGTGCAGCAGAGCTGTTCTGAGCATTCCTGGGGGAGGCTCTGGATTCCTGTTCCTCCTCACGGAGCAGCTGCAGCCGTGGCACGGAGCTGAAGGGGAGAGCTGCTGGCCCTGAACTCCCCGTGACAGCTTAACCTCGTTACAACATCCAGGAGACCTCGTCAAACGCCGCTGCCTGTGGCTGGATCTTGTTCCTCTGCGTGGCCCCCGAGGCCGGCGCGTGTGGGAGGCGATTTGTCACAGCGGTGTCACCTGCTCCTTGTCACAGGAGGAATTAGGCTGGGGACTTCGGGCTGGCGCGGCCAGGGGGCACGAGCTGCAGTCGCAGGAGTTGGCAGGAGCCGCTCTCAGAGCCATTTCTCAGCAGCTCCCAGGTGTTCTGTCACCCTGCCCGGCCTCTGGCGGTGGCACAGCTGCCCACACACGGCGCTGGCCCCGCTGCCAGAGAGACCTCGCGGATCCCTGAAGGCACCAAAACGTTCTGCTCCCCTCGGGCCCCTTCTGAGGGAAGTCAAATGAAAGCTTGAACACACGAATAAGGAGCTTGGTGTCCTCTTGAAGTCAGGGAATCACGGAATGGGTTGGGCTGGGAGGGAGCTAAAGATCACTGAGTTCACGGCAGGGACACCTTCCACTCTCCCAGCTTGCTCCAACCAGGCCTTGGGCTCTTCCAGGGATGGGGCAGCCATGGAATAACCTGTGCCAGGGCCTCCCCGCCCTCACAGCCAGGAATTCCTTCCCGATATCCCACCTAACCGTGCCCTCTGGCCGTGGGAAGCCATTCCCCGTGCCCTGGCCCTCCAGGCCCTTGATCCCAGGCATCACCTGTGCCACCCCCCAGGCTCTCCTTGTCCAAAAGAGCTGCAGGTAGCTCCCCCAAACGAGATCCTTTGCATATTTGCTAATTACGGAGTGTCATTAGTGGTGTTGTGGTGGAGTTGGATCCCTCAAATCCATTACTGAAGCCTCAACCCGAGGCTTAAACAGCTCCTAATTACAGCAAGGCTGAGGCTGATGAGTCTGGGCTGATCTGTGCGGAGATGACTTGCAGGTGTTGTGGGGCCCCTCAAGGCAATGGAACCTGCAGAGATGGGGTTTGGATTGGATTTTTGTGGGGTTTTGTGGGGTTTATGCGGGTTTGTGTGTGTTTATGTGGGGTTGTGTGGGTTTAGGGGCGTTTTTGTGGGTTTGTGTGGGGTTTACGTGTATTTCGAGGGTTACGGGGGTTCATGTGGGGGTTTGTACGATTTTATGTGGGCTTTGTGTAGGTTTATGTGGGTTTTTGTGGGTTTACGTGTGTTTGTGGGCGTTTATGGGGGTTTTGGGGGTTTGCGTGGGTTTGTGGGGGTCTATGTGGGTTTGTTGGAGTTTACGGGGTTTATGTGCGTTTGTGTGGGTTTAGATGGGTCTGTGTGGGTTTGTGTGGGGTTTTGTGAGTTTATGGGGTTTGTGTGGGTTTGTGGGGTTTGTGGGGGTTTCTGTGGGTTTAGATGGGTTTCTGTCCCCACTCACCATTGTCCCCCGAAGAGGCACCTCCGTCCCTGCCCTGAGCACCAGCAGANGTGGGGTTGTGCAGGTTTAGGGGGGTTTGGATGGGGCTTGTGTGAGTTTATGTGGGTTTGTGTGAGTTTATGGGGTTTGTGTGGGTTTGTGGAGGTTTATGGGCGTTTGTGTGGGGTTTGTGTGGGTTTATGTGGGTTTGTGTGGGTTTGTGTGAGTTTATGGGGTTTGTGTGGGTTTGTGCAGGTTTATGGGCGTTTGTGTGGGGTTTGTGTGAGTTTGTGTGGGTTTGTGTGGGTTTTTGTGAGTTTATGGGGTTTGTGTGGGTTTGTGGGGTTTGTGGGGGTTTCTGTGGGTTTAGATGGGTTTCTGTCCCCACTCACCATTGTCCCCCGAAGAGGCACCTCCGTCCCTGCCCTGAGCACCAGCAGAGATGGGAAGGGGGAGGTTGAGTCCCGCCAGCCCCAGGTGAAGCCATGAAGGGACCCCAGTGGCCACCTCCACTCTTCCAGTGCCACCTCCCCCTCCGTGGCTGCTCGTACCCACAGGTGCCCTCAAGGCTCTGCTCTCCCGGGTGGCCCATCCTGGGCACACCCATCTCTCCTGGGATGAATTCTGGCTGCTCCCAGAGGCAGAGACTCCACATGGACCTTCGCTGCTCCGAGGAAAGAGGCAGGGAAAGAGATTTCACCCCACACAGCCCCCCAGGGCCGATGGCTCCTTGGTGCCCAAACCCAGAGCCACGCTGGTCACGTGAAATCCCCTCTGAGCAGATCATGGATTCCAAGAATCACAGAGTCATGGAATCACTGAGGTTGGAAAAGCCCTCCATGACCATCGAGTCCGCCCAATGCCCACCATGCCCCCAGCCCAGAGCACTGAGTGCCACCTCCAGGGATGGGCACTCCAAACCTCCCTGGGCAGCTCCTTCCAAGGCCTGACCACCCTTTCCATGAAAAAATTCCTGCTGATGTCCAACCTGGCACAGCCTGAGGCCGTTTCCCCTCATCCTGTGGAGGTTTGAAGCACAAAGCCCAGGCTCGAGCCTGCCAGAGCCGCCCCCGGGCAGAGCCGAGGTCTGGTGAGGACCCAGGAGCCAGAGCCAGACAAAGAACTTGGATCCATCTGCTGCTGAAGTCATCTCCTCACGCCATGGCAGAGGCAGGGAGCTGGGAGAGCCTTTGAATGGCTGCTGCTGCTGCCGCAGTGATAAATTAGATCACTCTGAGAGCACTTTAGAGCTGGACGGAAAATTCAGTTGCTCTGCTGCCAATTTCATCCTGTAAGTGGAATTAATGCCTTGCTTCAGCTGCACTCTCCAGCCATGAGCAAGGCTCCCTTGCTCCGTCTCCAAGGGCTTTGGCTCTCTGGGAACTGCGTGTGTCTGAACCAGCAGAAAGCAAACGGGGGAGCAGCCACAGCAGCAGGAGCCCATTTTGGCCTTCAAGCCTCAGACAAGTTGGATTTGGGCTGAAAAACCAGGCTTGAGAGCACCTGGAAGGCAGGAATTGTGTTTGGGTTCTTTCCTACGAGGTGGTGAAGAGGAACTGTCTGGGAAGGTTTGGAAATTTGAAGGGGAGACCGAGCATTGAAATCACAGGATATTCTGAGCTGGACGGATCCACAAGGATCGAGTCCAACCCCAGGCCCTGCGCAGACACCCCAACAATCCCACCCCGTGCTGGGAGCATTGTCCAAAGGCTCCTGGAGCTCTGGCAGCCTCGGGGCCGTGCCCATTCCCTGGGGAGCCTGGGCAGTGCCCAGCACCCTCTGAGGGGAGAACCTTTCCCTGATCTCCAGCCTAAACCTCCCTGACACAGCTCCAGCCGTTCCCTGGGTCCTGTCCTGGTCATAGAGCAGAACTGACCCTCAGCAGAAGCTGCAGCCCCCGAGGAGTCTCCCCTCA
This sequence comes from Cnemophilus loriae, assembly GCA_013397755.1. Taxonomy (NCBI): domain Eukaryota; kingdom Metazoa; phylum Chordata; class Aves; order Passeriformes; family Corvidae; genus Cnemophilus; species Cnemophilus loriae. The sequence goes on along the minus strand of VZTF01004846.1, from coordinate 96,652 downwards.
GTCTCTTCTCCAGCTGAACAAACCAAGTGCCCTCAGCCACTCCAGACCCTCCCCTTCCAGACCCTTCCCCATCCTCGTGGCCCTGCTGCTCCATCAGGAGCGAGGTGAGTGTTTGGTGGGATTTTTAAAGCCCAAGTTGATGCTTAATGGTTAAAAAGCCCCAAACCCTCTCCGTGCCTCCAAAGGACACCAGATCTGGGCGTGGTTCAAACTGCTGCTTTGCAATGCACGGGGGACCTGGGCTGGAAGGAGGCCTCAGCTTTGGCATCCGTGGAGCAGAGCAGCAGGATGGCTCCAGGGAGGTGGCACGCACCACACCCACGACAGGATTTGTGCCTGGCATGATGGAGGAGGCAGAGCTGGAGGAGGACAGGTCAGCAGAGCTGGGGTTCCAGGCACGGAGATGGTTTTGGTAGGAGTAAGGAGACCACTGGCTTGGGCTGGAGCACCAGAAATACATCCCCATCCTGAGACTGGGAAAAGAAAATGCAGGAAGGGACATGGAGTTCCTGAAGGACGAGACTTGGGAAGCCAGCATGGATTTATGAGGCTGAGTGTGAGGCCTGTCCCTCTGTCTTGGGGATGTGCTGTTCCCTGCAAGATGTGAGAACAGAATTTCCCAGATGAACTACAAAATGTTTGGGAAATTGCATTAGGAAGTGGCTCTAACAGCCCCCGGTCTGCTTTCATCAATCCTTCTTTTTCTTTCCCGTTTCCCAGAGCTGGCCTGGCCCTGGTCAGTGCTGGGAGTCTGGAGTGGCACAGCTGAGGGGGGAGCTGAGGGTGGAGAGTGGGAGAAGCTCTTTTTTTTTTTTTTGGCAAAGATTCCTGCCTGGTGCTTGGTGAAGGTCCCAGGAAGATTCCTGCTGGAATTGCAGGCGCAGGGGTTGTTCCCGGAGCAGGCTGGACAGGGACAAGGACAAGGTGGTGCTGTGGCCCCTCCGCCTGGTGCTGAGATGTCCGAGACAGAAGCATGGAATTGTTTAGGTTGGAAAAGACCTCTAAGATCATCCTGGCATGAAGTGGAGCTGCAGGGAGTTTTGTGCCTCTGTTTCCTGCTTTGCATCTGGATCACGCTGCTGTTTTCCTGGAATGCCTCGAGTTTTGTTTGCAGCTTTCCTGGGAGCTCTAAAACCCACAGGGAGGATCTGTGGCACACGAGGGCTTCCTCCTCTCCATGCTGGGCCTGGGATTTCTCCTCTCAGCATCCAGGGAAATATCCCAGGCGCGCCTGACTTCCCCCTGGCTGTGTGAGGATGGCAGGGGATTGCTCAGACCTCCTCCCCCAGCTTTGATCCACCCTCCACACCACAGGCTGGCGAGGGACTCTTCACGAGTTGAGGGGTCCCAAGTGTCTTTTCCACTGCCCAGCGATCAGGACAAGACACCTCTGGTGGCTTCAGTCCACTCCAGTGAAAGGAAAAGGGTTTGGGCAGCCCCAAAACGAGCAGGATCCTGCTCAGTGGCTTCGATGGAGGCATTTCCAGGCAGGAGCAGGTCCCCTCTGCCCCGGGCCAGGCGTGCAGTGACCTGGGAAGCTGCTGCCTGCAGGTGTTAACGCCGTGTGAAGCCTCTCCCAGCCTTGTGCTAAAAACTCCTGCCTCATTTACAGCCTCAATGTGTTCATCAGCTCGTTTGGGTGAGCTCTCAAAGGCTCCTCACATCTGATATTTGAAGGATCCTGCGTGTGAGGCACCTGCTTAACTCCAGGCAGTGTAAGAAGCACCAATCCATTTGATAATTAAATGTTTGCTGCCACCTAATTGTCCCTTTCTCTCGGAGCGCAAAGCCTGTCTCCTGGCACTCTCCCCGGAGTGCTGAGCTTCAAAGGGAGCTGGAGAAGAGTTTCTTTTCTTAAAGCACAGGATAGATTTAAGATGGAGCCATCTCGAAAACTGTCAGGAACCAGATAAGAAAACCGGGAGAACAGCAAACCCAGCGGGCTAATTATAAACAGGCAAATATAGCAGAAAAGCAGATTGCAGCAGGCTGATAAAGTGACAACAGCAACGACGCTGCCAGAGCTGGCGCTTACCTACGAACCCCCGGGCACTGCTGAGCCCGGGCTCAGCTCTAAGCACCGCTTTGCTCTGCAGATCTGCAAATCTGCCCTCTCGGAGCTGGCAGGGCGGCCCAGATCTGCATCCAGGGATCAGCTGCACTCCTCAGCTTGGCTCCAGCCTAAACCAGAGGAGCCCTGGCCTCGGGAATGAGTTCCCAACCACCTGTGTGCCTCGAGCTGGCGTTTCCCTGGATTTGCAGGGCATTTCCCTGCTGTGAGCTGTCCCTCAGGGCTGGCTGTGACCTGCTGCTGGGGCTGCTGCTGCCGCCCAGGGCAGGGCTCCCGGGAGGAATTCCAGGGGGAAATGAGCTCTCCGTGCCGTGGTGGGTTCGTGCCTCTCCCTGCCCGTGCTGAGCAGACGGGCACAATCCCCCAGCTCCCGGCGCGGGGAGCGGGGTTTGCTGGGCTATAAATACAAACACAGGCGCTGGAGATGGCTCTGGAAGCACGAGCCGGGGGGGTGTGTGTGTGCAGGCAGCTCTATTTTCAGCTGCTCCCATCCAGGAAGGTTCTGTAGTACTTTCAGTTGAACTTTCGGGGTTTTCTATTTTCTCTTTTAGTTTTTCAGGCTGTCTCGGGGAAATGTGCAAGTAAGGGAGGTGGGATTTGGGAAACTCATCCCAGCGGGGCATGGAGGGTAAATGACTCCCTGCTTGTAGGGTCAGTGGGGTGTCTGTAGGGCTGAGACTCCACAGAGAGGATGGGAGCAGTCAGCAATCCCGGGGCGTGTCGCTCCAGAAGGAGCTGGACCTGTTGGAATGAGAGGAGGAGGCCACGGAGTGGATCCCAGGGCTGGAGCCCCCCTGCTCTGGGAGAGCTGGGGGTGTTCACCTGGAGAAGAGAAGGCTCCAGGGAGACCTCAGAGCCCCTTCCAGGGCCTAAAGGGACTCCAAGAGAGCTGGAGAGGAACTTTGGACCAGAGATGGAGTGACAGGACAAGGATGAATGGATTCAAACTGAAAGAGAGGAAATTTAGGTTGGATGTTGGGAGGAAATTCCTCCCTGTGAGGATGGGGAGGCCCTGGCACAGGGTGCCCAGAGAAGCTGTGGCTGCCCCTGGATCCCTGGAAGTGTCCAAGGCCAGGCTGGACGGGGCTTGGAGCGACCTGGGACAGTGGAAGGTGTCCCTGCCCATGGCAGGGGGGGCACTGGATGATCTTTCAAACCCCTTACAACACAACCCACTCTGGGATTCTTTGATTCTGTGAATTTCAGCATCCAAACTTGGGGATCAGGGTCTGGTGGAAAGCAAGGATCACCTCCCTTGCAGTGGGATCCACTCCCATCCCTCACCACCGGCTCTAACGGGACCAAACCCCCAAACCTGATGAGCTCACTGGAGACATCGACGTTGCAGTCGTCTAAATTTGGGTGGATGACTCTCCCCAGTGGGCCTGACAGCACCGCTCATGAGGGCTCAGCTGAGCTCCTGCACCCCTGCAGGAGGCACCGAGGCTCTGGAATTGGCTCTGCACTGACTGGGAATCATCAGGATCACCCATCTGACAATTAAATGTCCCTGGGCCCACTCAGGAGTGGAGGCTGAGCTGTGGTGGCTCGAATCATTTAACCCTCTGCAGAGCAGGATGTCCCCAGCAGGAGCCCCTGGGGAATGGTCCCTTCTCTGTGCCTGGAAATCGTTTGAGAGGTGGATTCATGGCATGGCACAGCCAAAAACGGGCTGAAAACTGTTCAAATGATGTGGCACCGAGGATGACGCAGGCCCTGTGCCAAGGAATATCTGACATTCCCGAATTTACTGGTGGAGATGGAAGCACAAGGCTGCAAAAACCAGTTCAGGTCGGGGACTGGTGTCCAGCACCCAAAACTTGAGCGTCATCTGCATCACATCCTTTAAAAAGCCCAATTTTGGGAGGATCCGGTGGGAACAGGTCCAAACATTTTGGCTGCAGCAAGCCCTTGAGAGCAACAGAAAATGACTCTGACTGAAGATTTCCACAGCAAACAGCAAAACATCCCCAAATGGAGACCTCGTGCTCTCCCGACCTGCTTTCCCTTCCTTCCAGAGGAGCAGTTTGCTGCCCTCTCCTGCTCGAAGGCAGCCGGGAAAGGGCTGGAAATGGGGTTTCAGGTGTCTGGGTGAGACGGAAACCCGGCAGTGAAATGTCTGAGGGCAGCCCAGGTGAGCCCAGGGCGTTTTTACCTTTGCCTCGATGAACTCCCCTTGGAGGCATCTCCAGGCTGGGCTGGGCTGGGCTGGCACCCTCAGCCTCCCTGGAGCTACAGCCTGGCACTGCCACCGTGCCAGGGACGCGCCGAAGCACCTCTGGGCGGACAAATTCCCCGTGCTTGGCTGGTGTGATAAAGCTGTTGCTGCCCTGCCGCGCGCCGAGCGAGGCTGAAGCATCTCATTGATTGGAGAGAAGGCCAGATAAGGGCTTTATCTGGGATGTCTCAGTCTGGGAAGAGAAATTGAAGCATGTTTTTGTCTGGACATCCCACCCTGGGCTGCAGCACTGCCTGCCAGGATCCTCCACCAGCCTGTGCTGTTATCATCCCTGCCTTGCTATCGTGTCCCTGGGCTGACAATCTCCTCCAGCCCAAAAAGGAGAAGAAATCAATGGCTTATCAGCTCCAAGCTGCCACATCAAACCTCTCTTCAAGGGACTTCCCATTGCTTTGGCAGCTCCAGGGGTGAGGGACGCTTGCATCCCAAGGATATTTGGCTGTGTGGAGTGCCGGGCTGGGAGAGCGACGCTCTCCAAAATGTCTTCAGGAAAAACAGGTGCATTTTCCTAGGCTTAGACAGATGCTGCTGCACCTGGGGCACCTGGGCTCTGAGAAACTCCTGGGAAAGGTGGACAAATGCAGGAAAATGACTCAAATCACTGCCCTCAGGCCCTGGGGGTGAGCTGGGGGCGAGCTGGGGGCCTGCAGAGCCACCAGGTGTCGAACACAGGATGGTGGGGCCTGGTCACAGTTCCAAAACAAGCTGTAGTTTTACAGAGTTATTCACAAACTCACGTTTGGTTTTCTGTGGCCAGGTTTGGGTACTGGGGGAGCTGCAGGGTGGGAAGACGCCAGAAGTCACTCCCATGGTGGACAAATTCCAGCTGGTGCCAGAGCGGAGCCCGTGGTGGCAGCACCTCTGTGATAACATCTTCAAGAAAAGGAAGAAACCTGCTCTGGACGAGAGGAGTGGGAATAAGCGACAGGAACAACTCTGCAGGTGGCAGCCCCAGAGCTGCTCGTGCTGCAAACTCATCTGAGATTTGGGTTTGCCACCCACCGAGGTGAAGGAGGAATTGCTGACAGCAGCCCCAGGGGTTAAAGGAGTCGCTGGGTGTTGTCACTGTGCCTTTGGGATCCCTCGAGTCTGACCCCAGGCAGGAGCAACCTCCTGGGAAATGGTCCTTGCTCCGGTGGAAGATCCTTCCAGATCTGGGTGTGTCTGACCTCCACATCTTCCGAGCCTCCAAATCAACCCCTTCTGCCCATAAGAACCACTCCCTGCACTGCCATGGGCTGTCACAACGTCCTCTGAAGCCACTTGTATCCTAATTGCTCCGAACAATTGCTAATTTGTCCATTATCCCGGGGTTTATCCACTCCCTGGTGGCTGGTTTGACACGCTGAGCTCGGCTCTGGCTGTTCCCACTCCCAGCTCCCTGGCACTAGGCCAGAGCTGATGGAATCTGTGCGAGGCACAGCAAGGATTTTCAGCTGGCCTCTCCCTGGGACCTCCTCTGCTCTGCTCCCCACCTGACTGACGCTGTCCGTGGATCTTCACGGCTGCAGAATTCCTCCTTTAAACAGATTCCCGGTCCTCTCTGGAGCGACGCGGGTTTGTTTGGAATTTTTATTCATGTTTGTGAGAGAGAATTCCCATCAGGAAAACTCATGCCCATCATTTATGATAAAGCTCTGCAGTCGCTGCCTGGCAGCCTGGTTCTGCATCATCCACTGACAGCTCTTCACCTGGTAAGGAATTCATTCCCTCGGAGATGGAGCTGCAATCAACCCCCTCAAGCCTGGAGCCTCCGGGTCAGCTTTAACTGGCCGAGCCCTTGGGTGGTTTCGCAGGAGTCCACTGATCCCACACTGATTTGGGACCTCTCACAACCTCCCAGCTCCCTCAGACCTTCCATGGTTCCAGCGTGGATGGAGCACAGGGGGATTAGAGTGGAGGGGATGTGGCAGAAAAGGCTATTTCTGTCTTGGCTCAGCTCTGCGCTCTGCTGAGTGCCTGATATCAGCTGTTCTGGGTTGTCGTGGCTGCTGCTCGTGGGTGTGCAGGGAACAGGCCCCACAAGTGTTAATTGAGGTGGGTTATTATCTTTAATAAGAGCAGAGCCTGTTGTGTGCTCCAGGCAGGGAGTGTGCACGGCAAGAGCCCATTCCAGAGCTGGGGATGCACTCGTGGAGCCCTTTCCTTCCTCGCCTGCCCCCCTCGCGTCCTGTGAGGTCCCACTGGCGTGGGATTTGCACAGTGGGGAACGCAGGAATCCCAGATCCTGAATTCACAGGGCTCCCAGGCACATCCAATCCCTGTAACACCCTCCCACCGAATCCTGGGCACATCCAAGCTCCCAGGACACCACACACAGGCCAAAAAGCCTCTTCAGCCTTTGCCACAGCGGGAAAAATTGGGAATGCTCCGTGGGCCTGAGCTCAGGGAGGTGCCTGTCCTGCAGATGCAGCATCCCAGCAGCACTGGCACAGCACCAGTCCCGGTCCTGGGAGGGGCTGGGGTGTCCCCTCCGCCCTGGGTGCCGCGGTGCCTCTCCCAGGACAGCTCAGGCTGCCACAGGCAGGGCACAGACGGGACTCGGTGCCTCGCTGTGCTTTGTGCTCTCCCTCGCAGCTGCTCCCTCCACCCCCGAGCCTTTGGAGGCAGCAGGAGGACACGGCTCTGCCTCGCTGCCGTCACCGAGGGCTTGGCGAAGGTGCTCAGCCGTGCACTGCCGGGGACGGACGTGAGGCCGGGCTGTCCCTGAGGATGGAGCAGCCTGGGAACTGCTGCCAGAAGATTCCCAGGTATTTGTACTGACAGGGCCGGGAGTGTTTCCCACACCACCAAGGTGGAAACAGCCAAGCCTTGGAGCTCCAGGACAACAAACCCCGGCTCTGCAGGCACCAGGAAGGATGAGAAACGAGGCACAGAGAGAATCAGGTCAAGGAAACCAGGAAAAAATAATTAGAGAGGACTTGGAAGGGAACCGGAAGTCAAAAGCTATGAAGTTGCCTTGTTCCAAAGGCTAGATAGTTCACGGAGTCTCGGGGACAGGTAAGGCTGGAGAGCTTTGGTTTGCAGGATCAGCCCACCCTCAGGAGTGGGGCACTGCTGGTTAAACACCAAACACCTCGCCTGAAATCCCACCTGCCCTCCTCAGGAGTGGCTTTGGGCCCACATGGGCTGTCAGCACTGAAGGCTGCAGCCCTGAGGGGCAAAACCACACCAGAATAAAGCCCTGAACCTGGAGAAACCTCGCTGGCTGCTGGCCTCGGGTGACTAGAAGCGTAAAGAGCAGCCTGTCAGGAGGTGACAGGGAAGGGAAGGCAGCCAGGGCAGCCTGGAGAGTGGATGTGGAAGCTGAGGACACGGATTTGGATGCTGGCAGGGAGCTGCACCTTCGCCTTGGGCTGATGCTCCAGTCAGAGGCTGCTGAGCACGGAACAGCCCCACTGGGAGCAGGGCTTGGCCTCGTCTGTCTCGGTGAGGCACCGTCCTGGCCCTGGGGACACTCCTGGGGTGTGCTGTGGGCTGCAGCTCCATCCGCAAACAGAGATGTCTGAGCCCCGGTGTCCCCAGGAGATGCGAAATGCCGTGTCCTCCTGCCATCCTGCTCCGAGGGACACGCCGGGACAGCCGGCCCCTCCCTCGGAGGGTGACAGCACTTCCAGGTGTCCCCAGGTGCAGGAGATGCGAAATGCCGTGTCCTCCTGCCATCCTGCTCCGAGGGACACGCCGGGACAGCCGGCCCCTCCCTCGGAGGGTGACAGCACTTCCAGGTGTCCCCAGGTGCAGGAGATGCGAAATGCCGTGTCCTCCTGCCATCCTGCTCCGAGGGACACGCCGGGACAGCCGGCCCCTCCCTCGGAGGGTGACAGCACTTCCAGGTGCCACCTGTCACTGGGGTGGTGCCACCCGATCCAGAGCACACGATCGGGGGCGATGCCCCTGCCCCGCCAGGGAGGACGCTTTGGAGACACAGCTCCATAGGGAATGCGCTGCTGCCTGGTCCCTGGGGGAGCACAGGGGCAGCAGTGCCCGCACCTGAGGCAGGTGAGCCCAGGGACAGGAGTTCCGGAGCTCGGCAGCGGAGCTGGAGCGGGGGGTGAGTGGGCTGAGGGGTATCCCTGAGGATGTTCCATCCTGTTGGATTTCTGAGCTGGCAGCAGGTCCCAGCTGTGCCCCACGTGTGCTCCTGGCCAGGTGCTGAAGCTCCAAAATCCAGGCACTGCATCCACGCCCTGAGAGCTGTGAGATCCCCGTGTTTGCAGCCAGCCCCTGCTCTCCTGTGCTGCTCTGGGCTTTCCCTGACAGCCTCCCTGGCCCTTTGTTTCTGTTTTTGTCTGAGCTTTCCTATGCGAATGTTTGAGCTTGTTTATCTGTTTCAGCTGAAAAACTCCACAAGCCCCAGCAAAATGCTAATAAGAAGCATTAGCTGCAGTTAATTGAACTGCTTCTGTGATCCTCATAATTATCTCCTAGTACAGCACCTACCCTGAGAACAGCAGGATGGATGCCAGAGATAATCAGATAGAAGATCTGGGAAAAACATTTAATTTTCTTATCCAAATTAAGATTTTTTCTTGGATTGATTACCTCACTAAATATTTGCTGTTGAGAGCAAAGCAGGCTGGTTCTGGTGGGGACTGCAAAGGGAATGATGGGTGCTCAATTATTTACAGCCTTGCTTGGCTGGCTGAGTGTGCGCCAGGAATGCAAAGGGAGCTGTCGCCGGGAATCTCGCCGGAGATTTTTCACCGGGAGTAAAACGCAGGCAACGACGAGGGGGAACGTTCTCTCGAGTCAAAACGCTGAAAGCTGCCTGGTGATAAATTGAGCTGTCAGCAAGGCTTGATGATCACATCCAGAGCACCCCAGCCTTTCCCCAAACTCCCTGAGTTTGCAGACCGGGAGCAAATATTGGCTTGGCGCAGAGCTCCGGGGTCAGCAGGTGAGAGTGCTTGCAGTGCCTTTAGAAATCTCATTTTTAAATGCACCAACTTTGTCCCAGCCTGGCTTGTATTCCCTTTATTGGTTCACGCCTGCGTGGGGCTGGACGTCCCCCACACTCAGCAGGTGGGAGCTGTCACACCTTGTCCTGATCCTCCACGGATCTCCGTAACTCAGAGCCAGCTCAGGGCCATTAAAACCAGATTTATCAGCCGTGCAAATTGTCACCACACTTCAGGAGTGTGGTCCAGAGGAAACAACAGGTTTGCAAGGGAAGCAAAATTCGTGGATTCTTCAAAACAGGAGAAGGGGAATTTGGCAGCAGTGGCTATTAATAGGCTCTGAAATATGGGTTGCTGTTTAGGAAGCTCAAATACCAGTGAAAAGCTGTGCAGCCAGGGAGAACTGGCAGTGCCGAGAGTTTTGTACACACACACACACACACACAAACATATATTTATACACATATACATATATATTTATCAAAAAAGGAAAGGAATCCTTGCAGTGGCATTGCAAATCTCACTGGCTGCAGATGCTAAAACTGTCATTAAAGATCTGGAAAAGCTTCGACAGGTCGAAGTCATAGAATCAAAGAATCCCAGAATGGTTTGGGTTGGAAAGGAGCTTAAAGATCATCCCATCCCACCGCCCTGCCATGGCAGGGACACCTCCCACTGTCCCAGGCTGCTCCAAGCCCTGTCCAGCCTGGCCCTGGACACTTCCAGGGATCCAGGGGCAGCCACAGCTTCTCTGGGCACCCTGTGCCAGGGCCTCACCACGTTCTCAGCAAAGAATTTCTTCCCAATATCCAATCTAAACCTACGCTTTGTCAGTGTGAATCCACCCTCCCTTGTCCTGTCAGTGAATTTAGGAGAAGCAGGGTAACATCCCCTCACATTCCCAGCAAAACAGGAACCATTATGTGCCCTAGGCTGGAGCTTGGGGGGCTGTGGGGAGGTCCTTCCCCTTCCCACAGAACTGGGGCTGGCAAAGCCTGTCCAGAGCTGCCGACTGGGACAATCCCCCTGAGGATTTGGGCTCCTTGGCGGTGTCTGGCTGCACTGGCCCGTGCCAGTCCCAGCTGTAGGGCCAAGCCTGGATCTGGATGTGCCGCTGAGTCCCTGTCAGCAAAGGGCCCCATCCCTGCTCCTTCCCGCTGCTGCAGCCCTGGCTCATGTTTATTCATCCCATTAAGGTGTTTCTATTCCTCCAATGTGAGTGTTAACCAGACAAGATGACAAAAAGCACCTGCTAATATTAAGCATATAATTATGACAAGGATATGATTGGAGTTCAGCCTCCCTTGCTGCTGTGAGGTGGTGCTGGTGAGTCTGAGAAAGGGAACTATGTTGGACCTTAAGCTTCTTTTAGGCCTTGTTTGAAGTTACTGGAGGGATCTGTGTGTTTATTTGTATTTTCCACTAATGGGGGTATTTATCCTGCTCAGCTGGAGGGAGGAACAGCGGGAGCCTGGCAGGGCTGGCTGTGTTGGTGGCCTTTCTGCCTGTGTTGATTATGGTGGCTCTGTGTGAGTTTGTGTGTGTTGGCAGCGCAGGCTCAGCCTGTCCCCAGCACAGGGACGTGGAGCCTGGCCTCTGCAGGACGCAGTAAATCCAGACTCACGCTCCCATTCCCTCTGGATGCTCGTGCTGGACTTGGGGAATCCGAAGGACAGTGAGGAGCCATGGCTCAGGTGGCTCGTGTCCTCAGGAAATTCGTGTTTCTTGTGGATGAGCTTTGCTTGCCCCTGCAGGACCGTCCCTGGGCCAGTCTGCACTTGGAAATCTTCCATAAACTGCCCCAAAAGGGGTTCAGAGATGCTCTCTGTGCCCCCCCTCACTGCAGGCCTGAGCTCTGTGGGCAGGGAGCTCCTTTCCCTGTGCTGAGCCGTTCCTGGGCTCCTTCAGCTGCCTGGCCCAGGTCCCTGGCTGAGGAGCAGAGCCTCCTCCTTTGGCTCCTGAATCTCCCGGGACGTTCCCCCCAAAGCTGCGGCTCCAGAGCCCAAAGCCTGCTCAGTCCCCTGCCTTTAACACGCCCCGCTTTGAGCAGCTCAGAGGGGACTCTCCCACAACATTTTGGACCAATCCCTTCGTTTTGGCTGAAGGAACAGCCCAGCGAGGCCCTTGGTAAACTGGCCCCACGGGCCTTGTGATAACCCGATTTTATTTTCCCGAACTTCTCTCTGTTTGGCTTGCCCTGGACCTTTCATTTCCTGCTCTGCCACGGGCTCTGCCTAGAGCTTTGGCTGGGATGAGAACCACAGAGCAACAGTGGCACCGAGTGGGGGAGTGGGACAGAACAAGCAGAGCACAGCACGAGGGGAGCCTGGACAGGAAATTCACGTGGAAATTCATTAAACGCTCGCCAGAAAGCTCCTCGTCGTCAGGGCATCCCTGGCACTGGTGGAAATCCAGCCCTGAACAGGATTTTGTGGATCTTCAAAGACTCTTCCAACACGGCTCAGGTGAAGCTGGAAAGGGAAAGGGGAGGTAAAAGAGCAGTTCAGCCTCTTCTGGCACAGTGTCACCTGCAGGGACCCTCCTGCCACCTGCAGAGCCCCAGGGAGTGGGGACCTGGCAGAGGGGACACCCAGCAGCCACCCAGACTCTTGTGGTCAACTGTCCACCCACGAGTCCCGTCAGGCCCTGGTCCTACAAACCATCCACGAGAGATTTTGGAGACCTGTGAGCAGCCTCTTCTTTCTCCTGAAGCTGGTGCCCTCCAAAGCGCTTCCATTCCCATCCCCGGGATCCCGCCTTCCCTGGGGGAGAGGAGGAAGCGGTTCTGCCGCGACTGCAGATAGAGAGGGAAACCTGGAGTTAATCACCTTCATTAACAAACCCACAGCTGGATGCAGGTTATTCCCACCTAGACATTATAAAGTCAGTTTGTATGGGAGAGGTGTGGTGTGGGCAGGGTTGTGACTGAAATATTCGCTTTGTGTGAGCTTTGCTTTCCGACCTCCCAGGAATTACTGAAACTTGCGTGCTTTTGACGTTCTTTGGGACCAGTATTTATGGCGTCTTGGATGTGACTGATCTGGGGGTGCTGACAAGAAGCAGTTTGGCCTTAGGAGCATCCTTGACAATTTCTTTTTGGTAAAAAAACCCCACAGTTCTTCACCATCACCTGGCGTCAGTGAATCACACAAAGCAGAAACTGCTGCACCTTCCTCAGGAATTTATTGGATATTGGGAAGGAATTGTTCCCTGGGAGGGTGGGGAGGCCCTGGCACAGGGTGCCCAGAGGAGCTGTGGCTGCCCCTGGATCCCAGGCAGTGCCCAAGGCCAGGCTGGACGGGGCTTGGAGCAGCCTGGGAGGGTGGAAGGTGTCCCTGCCCTGGCAGGGGTGGCACTGGGTGGGCTCTGAGGCCCCTCCCAGCCCGAACCACCCCGGGGTCGGATGAAATAGTGCAAGAACCATCAAAGCCCAAGCCCAGCCCGGGGCTGTGACCAAAGGTGCTCCTGGTGCTTTTTCCTTCCTGTCCATCCCCAGCTTTCGTTCCACTGAATGTGGGTGGTCCTGGGGGAGCTCAGGGGATCCTGGTGGATCCCAGCAGATCCCAGAAGGGCCCAGCGTGTCCCAATGGATCCCAAAAGGTCCCACAGATCCCAGGAGATCCAAACGCATCCCAGCAGGTCCCAGTGGATCACAGCCAGTCTCAGAGTATCCCAAAGGGGTTCCAGCAGGTCCCAGTGGATCCCAGCATGTCCCAGTGGATCCCAGGGAGTCCTAGAAGATCCCATCAGATTCTAGGGGATCCCAGTGTGTTCCAGTTGATCCTGGCAGATCCCAGGGAGTCCTAGAGAATCCCAGAGGATCCCACTCGATCCCAAAGGGTCCCAGTGAGTTCCAGCAGATCCCAGTGAAGCCCAGTGGATCCCAGTGTATCCCAATAGATCCCAGAAGATCCCAGTGGATCCCAGCAGATCCTAGTGGGTTCGAACAGATCCCACTGTACCCCAGTGGATCCCAGCCGGTCCCTGTGGGTCCTAAAGGATCTCAGTGTGTCCCAATGGATCCCAGTCAGTCCCAGGAGATCCCAGCATCTCCCAGTGGATCCCAGCAGATCCTAGTGGGTTCCAACAGATCCCAGTGTGCCCCAGAGGATGTCAGCATGTCCCAGTAGATCCCAAGGGATCCCAGCAGCTCCTAGCAGATCTCAGCAGAACCCAGTGGATACCAGTGTCCCCCAGTGGATCCCAGCAAATCCTGGTGGATCACAGAGTGTCCCAGAGGATCCCAGTAGGTCCTAGTGGATCCCAGTGGATCCCAGCATGCCCTAGAGGATCTCAGTGTGTCCCACCGGATCCCAGCAGGTCCCAGAGGATCCCAGTGTGCCCCAGAGGATCCCAGCAGATCCCAGCGGGGCCCAGTGGATCCCAGAGGGTCCCAGTAGGTCCCAGCAGATCCTAGTGTGCCCCAGAGGATCCCAGCGGATCCCAGCAGAGCCTAGCAGATCCCAGTGGATCCCAGCGGGTCCCAGTAGCTCCCACCGGATCCCAGCAGATCCCAGTTGATCCCAGCGGGTCCCAGTCGTTCCCAGTGGATCCCACATGATCCCAGCGGGTCCCAGAATATCCCAGTGGATCCCACCGGGTCCCAGCGGGTCCCAGTGGATCCCAGCGGGTCCCCGCGGCTCCGGGCGCTCCCCAGCCGGGGAAGGGGCCGCGCTCCCCGCCCGGGCCCGGCCCCGCTCCCCCCCCGGGCCTTTGTCCGCGCTCGGCCCCGGCCCGGCCCCATCCCCATGGAAACCCGGCCCGGCGGAAAGGGCAGGACGGGCGCACAAAGGAGCGGGGCGGGGGCGGGGCGGGCCCGCGG
>VZTF01004846.1:9326-39479 GCA_013397755.1 Cnemophilus loriae | reverse complement strand
GTCAGGGCTGGCTCCGCCCCGCCCGCGTGTCCTGGCCCGCTCCCGTTCTTGTCGCGCTCCAGTCCCGTGTCCCATCCCATTCCCGCTCCCGTCCCATCCCGTGTCCCATCCCGTGTCCCATCCCATTCCCGCTCCCGTCCCGTGTCCCGTTCCAGTCCCGTTCCCGGCCTCTCCCTGCTCCCGGCCCGTGGCCCGCCGCTAAAGGAACACGCTGCAGCCAAGGGTGAACGCCGTTTAATAGAGGACTGATGACGAACAGGCATTCTTAATTTAAAAGTCAAAACCGTCAAGAAACGTTCAGCTGTCCCCGGCCGCGCCGGCGGGAACGGCTTCACTCCGATTCCCTCACGGCACGCACAGTTAACGGCTCGGTGTTGGAGGAGGACCTGGCACCGTGTCCGACCTCCGCCATAAACCGTTCCAAGGACACCCAGGGTCTCCCACCACCCTCGCACCTTGGAACAGATGCTGCCATGGCTCCTCGTGGCACGGACCCATGGCATCAGAAATTCCTGCATTCTGGCAGGGAAGCTGGAATTTAAGGCATGGAGAGCGCTTGTTTTTCACCTGGGTATGGTGCTTTTGGTCTGGAAGAAATGCAAAGCATCCAACTCCTCCAGATGTCCCGGTAGGAAAAGCAAAAACCGTAACCCCAAAACTGTAACAGCCTGTAACTGACAGCCCAGCCCCCTGGAAAGCTCTGGAAATCACCCCAAAACTGGAGAGGTTTTGGGGCAGGCAGGTTCTGGGTGAGCTCCCCAGCTCGGAACCACAGCCCAAAGGCACGGGTGAAACCTTGTGCTGGGGGAATGAATTTCCTCCATCACCATCAGGTGCCTGGAACTGGAGACCACCCCCAAATCCCCAAATCCAAGGATTTCTTGTCCTGCCTGATGGTCCTGCACAAAATGAGTTCTGAATTCTTCAGCTGGGCTTCCTGACATTTTCCTTCCTTAAAACACACTCCCATGGGACTGCTAATGGAGCAGAACAGATCCTTAAAACCCAACAGTCCCATGGAACAACTGAACGGAAGTGGAGAATTCTGGGCGGCTAAAACTGCTCCTTGGGCTCGCTGAGCTTCCTCCTTTTGGGCAGCACGTCCTGGCTGGAGGAGAGCTCAGCCTGGTGAACCTGCCAAGGAAAACCAACGCATGGAGTTACAGGAGCTCCGTGGTGTCAGAACAGGGCACAGCCCACCCTGAGCACGACAGAGGCGTGACACGTCCAGAGCCTCACCCCAGTCCCTGCCCAGATGTGCTGGGCCTGCAGGAACATCTGGATACTATTTCCTGGCAGGACTGACCAACTGAAGAGGGCTGGGATGTATTCCTGTGGGATGTATTCCTGTGGGATGTATTCCTGCTGTCACAGCTGCATCAAGGAGCTGTGTCCATCAGGAACTGCAGCACAGGACAAGGAGTTGTGGGTTCAAACTGACAGAGAGGAAATTGAGGTTGGATATTGGGAGAAATTCCTCCCTCTGAGGGTGGGGAGGCCCTGGCACAGGGTGCCCAGAGAAGCTGTGGCTGCCCCTGGACCCCTGGAAGTGCCCAAGGCCAGGCTGGATGGGGCTTGGAGCAGCCTGGGACAGTGGAAGGTGTCTCTGCCCTGGCAGGGGTGGAACAGGATGGGCTTTATGTTCCCTTCATCCAAACCATTCCATGATTCCAAGGCAATGGCGGCTCTTCCCCTGCACAGCCCCATTCCAGGAGCAGCCCTGGGAGAGGGAGCAGCACCAGGAGGGCTCTGCACCCTGGAGAGGCTGCTCAGCACCCAGCAACCTCCTGAGAGCTCAGCACTGCCAGTTCTGACTCTCCTATGAAAAGATGACAATGAACCTTTAGCTCCGCTGTGCTTTTGGTTATTTAAAGCAATTGTGTTTTGTTCAAATCTAATAAATTTATAATTAAGTTCAGTAAAACCTCTTTGAAAAAGACACAGGGATAGTGAGCAAGGGACAGCGAGCAAACAGAACCACATTCTCCTTTTTCTTGTCACATCACTGAGTAAGAAAAAACACTGAACACGACTGGTTGGAAGCAAGGAGGGACCTTAGAGCTCATCCAGTGCCACGGGCAGGGACATCTTCCACTGCTCCAGGCTGCTCCAAGCCCCGTCCAGCCTGGCCTTGGACACTGCCAGGGATCCAGGGGCAGCCACAGCTGCTCTGGGAATTCCATGCCAGCCCCTCCCCACCCTCACAGGGAGGAATTTCTTGTGTAAAAGAAGAGAGAAGAATTCACCCCACAGGTTTTGGAGAAGGATCCACCCGTAACTCAGCATTCCCAGTATTCCCAATACCTGGTGTGGGGCCCCAAAGCCTCCCAGAGCTGCAGCTGCCAAGCTCAGTCAGTGAAGGAGCAGCACAGACATGGGGCCCAAAGGTCAAATTCCAGCCTGGACACAACCTCTGCTCCAGCTGTGCCAGGTGGGAAGGATTTGGGTCCCCACAAGCAGCACTGCCTGCCAGACTGACCTGATTATGCAAATAAAAGGGATTTTTCTTGGAGTGAAGGGTCACAGAGGCAAGGTTATCATTCTGGCCCAGTGTTTCCCAAGCAGAAGCACAAGGAAGCACTTGGTGAACTGTGCTGGGGATCTGTGCTGGCACAAACTCCCCTGGCTGGTGGATCAAACCAGCAGGAAATTTGGCTAAATGCATTCCCAACAGGATATCAACTAAAACTAAGGAATCTCTCTCAACCTGTGTTACCTGCATTGGATCACCTTCTAACTCTTTGGGACAGAATTCTTTTTGACACTGTTGAATAGAATGGGAATTTAGGAAGTGATGAGATGAAATTCTCATCTGTCAATAGCAAATGCATTCCAGCTCCGAGTTTTATTCACTGTTTGGAACAGAAATAATGAGAACTAAAGAAAAACTGATACTAACAATGCAGCTTTGGAATATCTTTCCACTTCTTGTCCTGCTCTCTGACACAATCAGCTCAGATGTTTTACGGGTCAAATGATCAACCTGAAATCAGAAAATAGATTTTGCCTTGTGACACCAGCAAAAAATACACATTGGAGATCACAGCAGAGCTCAGTGCTGGGGCATTCACTGTCCTGTGCAGTGCCTGAGCCAAAACTGAAATATGGGAGTACTGAAATGGTGATAACCCGTGGAAGTCACAGCATTTACAGCTGGGTGTGCTGAAGGGCCCTGGCAGAGAGAAGCACGTGCAGGTTTTATACAGTAAATCACTCACACTTACCTACAGCTATCCTGTTTTAAGAAATCTTAAGGACCTGTGTGAAGCAGTCCTCCACGTATAAATGCCACCAATTTCTACATGCAGGGAATATAACCTTAGTTATAAACTTGAATTTTTAAGTTTTAATCAACTTTTAAACGAGCTTTGGTCTGTCAGAATTAGCAGTGGAATTCCTGTTAGGCAGTTTATTAACATGGAAATTACATTCCCCTTTTCACTCAGTAACAGTCACAGCATCTGCTTGGTTTGAGAGCTGAATTACAGAGGAACAGCCTTTTGTCAGTGCTTTAGAATAGTTTTGGAAAACACCAGGAAGTAAAATGTAAAGGAATTTTGTTGCTGGAAATAGTGACTGTGGGAAACAAGGCTTCTGCAGATTACCCATGAATCACTCAAAGCAGGGAAGAAGCTTCACAGAAGCTCCAGTAGAAGCTGAAGATGACAGAGCAGAGTTTTCATACCTGAGGATTAGAAACACGGGGAGTCTGGATCCCTCCAGCTTCCTCTTCATGAGTTGAATTTTTTTCTGAAAGACAGAAAGAGTTGGAGAGTTAAATAAAGCTGCTAACAAGAGCACACCAACCAACCCCAGCAAACAACACCAGCTCCGCCCCAGGGAACACTTTATAACTGCTGGGAACAGCTGCTTCCAGAGGGCTCCAGTTCTCTATGTCTAGCATGTCCTGAACTCCACCAAGCTCTGAACTTATGCTTAACTCAGCCATTTGCTATCCCAGCCTCCAGCTCACTGCAGTAGCCCAGGTTTACACACAGGATCTCTGAAGAGTGGGTTTGATCCCCAGCTCCTTTACCCACTTCCCTGCTGAAGGGATTTGATCCAAGCCTGAAGCCTCGGGAGCCTGTTTTGTGCTGCAAGACAGGGAAAAGGCCGCTCTGGCCCAGCTCCTGCCCTTCCTGAACCACCAGCCCCAGCCACACCCAACAGCAATTCCAGCTGCAGAGCCCCTGTCACTGCCTGCAGCTGCAGGAGCAGCCCCCAAGGGGGAACAGGCAGTTCCAGACAGTTTGGTTGCTGCTTCTAATTCATGCTGTTTTTCTAGGATGCAGATAGAAGCGTGGAATGGTGAAGGGTGACTGTGCATCAGCTGTGGAAACAACAGAAGAATTTCAGGGTGACAAATGTGTTTCCCTGTGTCTCGTAGTTCTTGTAAATAAAACATTTGCCAACTCCCTAGGACAAGAAATTTGCTGGAGTTTTGCATGGTTTTGGAACTTTTATGACTTTTTAGAAGAATCAGACACAGCTTCATGTGGTTATTCCAGTTCTCCAGCCTACTAGCATTGTCCAGATAAAAATGCTGATCCACATGTGCTGTTTCCTACACATTTCCACCATTATTTTTGAACAGCATGGAAATGACGGCTGGTTTGGCAAAGCTGCACATGAGACTTCTCAAAAAAACCCAAACCCAACATTTGAAATGTTTTCTGTACAGCAAATGGGTTCCAGATTGTCCGGATGCTTCTACACAGCCCCTCCAAGAGGAGCAGATCAACAAGCAGCAATTCCTTCTTCAGTTTGTTTGGCAGCAAAGTTCAGCCTTCAGGCCCCTGCGCTAAACTGGGAAATGTGAACACAAACCATCCTCTGCTTTTCCTCCGGGTTTATCTAAAATCTGAAAAGGAAGCTCCTGAGATCCCTGAGGACAATTTGGTGTCTCATGTTTTGAGCTGGAGACAGTCTGGGTCCACATCTTGGAGCTGTGATTAAAAGCCAGCAGGGGGGAGCTTCCAGGGCACATTCCAGGGCTGGAGGAGCCTGGACAGTTATTTACTGACAGATTTTATTTACAGTGTTAGGAAAAACACTTGAGGAAACTAATATTTGTGTGATTTATACTAATGAAAATACTTTGCTAGAACTTGTACCTATTAAAGTTCTCCTACAAGGAAAGGCTGAGAGAGCTAGGATTGTTCAGCCTCGAGAAGATAAGGCTCCAAGGAGACCTGGAGAGGGACTTGGGACAAGGGCCTGGAGGGACAGGACAAGGGGGAATGGCTTTACCCTGACAGAGGGCAGGGGTAGATGGGATTTTGGGAAGGAATTGTTCCCTGTGAGGGTGGGGAGGCCCTGGCACAGGGTGCCCAGAGCAGCTGTGGCTGCCCCTGGATCCCTGGAAGTGTCCAAGGCCAGGCTGGAGCCACCTGGGATAGTGGAAGGTGTCCCTGCTCATGGTAGGGGGGGGACTGGATGAGCTTTAAGGTGCCTCCCAACCCAAACCATTCTGGGATTCTGTTCTGTGGTGCCAAAAAAGTTCCTTTGCAATTATCAAAATGCTCCAGCACACAGGGAATGGGCAGCAGGTCCCCAGAGCACAAGCAGCTGGAAAAGGCACTAAACCAGGAAGCAGCACGGACAAACATAGAATCATTCATAAAACAAAACACATCCTGGTGAAGTGGCTGCACCAGGAGCAGCAAACCACAGCCACGAGCAGCTCCCCCGGGAGGTGTTTCACAGGGGCCACCAGAACACAAAAGCTCCTCTACCCACAAGAAGTGGGTATTTTTTTCCCACTTTTCGACTCTTCCACACCCCCGGGCTGGAGGTGTGGGGTGCACAGTGGGATTCTGGGCTGCTGCAGGGGAAAAGGGGGCTAAAAGTGGGATTTCTGCTGAACTGAAGCCCAAAAAGCTGAAATTTTAAAAAAAAACAAAACCCAGACCCAGACCATTGGTTTTTGCACAGAGAATCCTGTTCCCCAGGTCTGCAATAATGAGCTCAACAGTACAAGACCTCTGCAAGCTTAATGTGCAAATGAAGTATTATCAAAAACCAAATAAATCAGTAATTATTAGTAACAACATTAGTAGAAAAAGCAAACAAAATTCATTTCTAAATATAAACCCTGTTCAATTTAGCTTATCTGATAAAATGGAACAGAAGATCAGAATTTTGAACAGTAACATGAAAATATGTTAATCATGTTTTAACACGTTAACATTTGTTAACCAAGTGCTTCACAGAACAAAGCCTTGATAGAAAATAAAGGCACAGTCATATATGTGAAGGAAATCATGAAAAATCGAATATAGAAAATTGAGGGGTTTAGTAACATCAGCAAAGAGGCACAACCCAGAGACTTGAAAAATATATACAAATGTTACCTTGAGCTTCTGAAATATTCACATGATTCTTATCTTCCACTTCATTATCCAAGACAGGATCTTCCTAGATTAAGAAACAGGTCTGTCACTTTCTGCAAACACACAAGGAAGGCTTCTACTCGGATGATTAAGGCCAGAGTTATTAGATGGATTTGTGGTGGAATAAACTGAAATTAAGTGATTGTGACATAGGACGAAGAGAGGTTTCATCTGTGCCCTGTGCTGGGACACATGGCACTGTCCCCATGGCACAAGCTGTCCCTCTGCTGCTCACCCTGCTGCTCCTCGTGCACAGGCACTGCCTGAACAGGGACAGGCTGCAAACTGGAGCAGTAAAATTAAGGCAAAAATGGATTGAAGACACTGTCCTGCTTAACCATGTCTGGAAACAAAGGGGGGTTATTAATGCTATGGCTGACATGCAGTGAAACAATAATGGCCTTTTTCTAGATGACACACCACAAAAAAAATTCAAAAAGCTACACAAAACAAAGTCTGTGCTCTTACATTCATGTCCTGGCTCTCTTCTTCTGGATCATCTCTGCTCACTCCACACACCTGGAGAGGCTCAGCAGTCTCTCCCTGCTTCAGGATGTTCTTATCAGCATTCTCCATCCGCTGTTTCTCAGTTGTAATTTTCAGTTTCAGCATATGAAAAGGTGTTGGCACTTCCCCCACATTGAGGTGCATGGGCTCCTCGTTAAATATCAGCCCCCCGTCCTTGGCCTCCTTGAACCCTGGAGGTTGGTAATCAGGGGGTGTAACTGCAGAGAAAGTTCATCAAACGTGTTAGAATGAAACGTGTTCTTGCAAAACTAATTTTAACTCTTTCTCCTTTTAAATACAGAGAGTTACTGCAAAAAACTGTGTGTGGGGAAGGGAGCAATCAATATTCAATTTGGAGTAAATGAAGTTCTTTTCTCTTTGTGCAACAGGCAAAGCCCAGTTAAAAGTTCTTTGGAAGAGGTTGTAGATACAGAGAGAGAAATTAGAAGCTCTGATTTGTCATTGTAAGGCAGTAAAACACTCCGACAGCAGGGCCAGACATTTGGACAATCATCAAACTAGAACCAGGCTGGCAAACTGTGCTATAGCCTAACACACTCTGGGAAACTCCAAGTGTTTTAAAACACAGCCAAATCCAATGAAGTCAGTGCCAGCATTGTGTTCCTGCAGTGAGATCACATCCCTTCCCCTTGGAGATTCAAAGCTGTCGTGAGAAACAGCCACATGTGAAATAACCTCATTTAACAAGTCCCGGCAACCCCAAAGATTATACACTGAAATATTCCTTTGGATTGCTTCCCAGAGTCTGAACACAGCTGATAAATCAGGGTGACATGGCAAGTACCCTCATCATAGTACAGGAGTTTCATGGTGAGGCAGACATCGTTGGGCAGCGGGCTCAGGTTCTGCATCAGGACGTAGATCTTGCGGATGAGGAGGATGCTGGCCTTCTTGGTGTCTGCACAGGCGATGGTGGACTCTGACTTCTTGTCCTTGCTACAAACAGACAGAGGAGGCAGATTATTTTTGATTCAGAGTAAGCTGTTTCTAGTATTAAGAGACACAACTGTTTAACAGACTATGAACATGAGAAGCATCCCGTTTATTGCCCGAGGTCTGAGACCACACACACTGCAATTCCTAGCCCTGCCTGAGTGCTGCACGTTCTCTGCCCCTGGGGAGATCAAACCCTGAGCCAGGCACATCAGGAGAGTTTAGGGATGAGCACCTGGCACCAACTGCTCTATCCTACATCACACAGTGCTTAAATACCCAACCTGAAAGAAAAGGAAGTACTTGTGAAAGCCTCGGTTCTGTGAAGTCCTACCTACTTGCTTTCATTTAAATAAAGTCCTGCTGTTGACTTGGACATAAATGGGTAATGATAATAAACTTGGTGCCCAAGTGACTCTTGGCATCCAGCTCCAACACTTCCATGCTCCCATTCCACCAGAAGCTGACCCAAATCCCACCTCAGTGCTAAAACCTCTCCCTCTGTTCCCTTGCTCCTCACAGCCCCCAGCTGAGGCACCTGAGGACCTGCACAGCAGGCCGGGTACAAGGAGTTACTTCCTTGTGTCCCTGTCTTCTGGAAGCATCCCTGAACTGTGACGGGTTCAAACCTCTCACCCCTCTCCAGCTGGTTATTTCCTGCCATGCTGGGGCCTCACACCTATTTTCAGATTAATCTGACATGAATTTATGCTGTTCCACTACGGCAACCTTGTGTGGCCAGGAGTCACATCCCAGCATTTGTTACAACCCCTTTCACAGGTAAGGAACTAAACTCAGCCCAAGGGTCTGCAGCACTGCAGCCTTTTCTCTTTTAATTTAAGGAGAATTTCATGCAGGAGGGAAGCTGGGAGGAGTTTGTCAGGTATGAACTAACTGTATTTCAATTACTTGTCTCAAAATAAGCCATTTGCCTGTAGCTGTGACTGAGCAGTAAATCCCTGTGGTGGAAGAGGGTCTGGAGGAGATGGGGAGCAGTGCTGTGTGCCCAGAGCTCCAGCAGGAGCACAGGGTGTCACTGCCCACAGCTGCCTCCAGAAGTGACCTGATCTCAGCACATGGAGAGCTGAGCAGGGCCTTCATTTTAGACAAAGTTATGGGGGTGGAGTGGGTGAACTGGGGGGGGTCCCACTCAACTGCTTCTCCCCGAGTTCATTAAAAGCCCCCGAACATCTCCTTGAGTTTGCCAGACTGATACAGGGGAAGTGAAGCTGTGGTTTGGCCCAAAATGTGCAAAAACTGAACAACAAACAAAAGAATTCTGAAGAAGAGAGGAATTGGCTGGAGCAGCTTCATAGAATCACCAATAGTTTGGGTGGGAAGGGAACATAAAGCCCATCTCATCTCACCCCCTGCCATGGGCAGGGACACCTCCCACTGTCCCAGGCTGCTCCAAGCCCCGTCCAGCCTGGCCTTGGACACTTCCAGGGATCCAGGGGCAGCCACAGCTGCTCTGGGCAGCCTGTGCCAGGGCCTGCCCACCCTCACAGGGAGGAATTTCCTCTGTGCATCCAATCCAAACCTGCCCTCTGCCAGTTTCAACCCAGGGATTCCTTCCCCATGGCTGGGAATGCCCAGTGTCCCACAGTGAGCTGATCTCAGCAATGGGGGTTCCACCAAGACTGAGCCATGTACCACAACAGCTCTGCTCTGCTAAGTGCAGCTTCCATTTCCATTGTGTTTCTTGTGTATTTTCTATCATTTCTGCTCAATGAGGAATTCCATGTAACATTCAGTAATTTCAGATAAGTAAATCTGGTGTGAAGCTTCACCCCCTCACACATGGAATATCTCAAAGATCCTGGTCACAGAGTATCAGACTGACATGGAGCATCCTCTTCTGAGTGGATACTAAAATTATGAGCATAATCAGACACAATGATTAATTGTATTTTAGCAAGTCTAAGCTAGTAGTGTATGTCGATAAAATTAGTCTCAAGATCCAGAATTTAAAAAGCAAACACCAAACAGATGAAATGCAAAGTTCTGACATTCAGGTGAGTCCAAGGGACTGTAAGGCCACGGAGCAGTCCCAGGGGCTGTACCTGCCGAAATCCAGGAGCGGCCCATTGTGCGTGTACTTGAACTTGAAGTGGTAACACTCTGTGACTGTCTGCAAACAAAGCCAGCAATTATTAAACTAATCCTAAACACTGCTGCTGCAGCTCTGCTCAGTAATCTATTAACCTTGAAAGAAAATAACCACAGCCCAACTCCCATTCACTTACATGTACTGAATACAGGTTCCTAATCCTCTAACAATTAACAGTAATAATGCATAAAACTGTCAGCTAATAAAAATTATTATTCTTTTCCAGGAATCACCATGATAAAATACTTTGAAATATCAGCTGAAGTTTTTAGCACAAAATATTCCAGTTTCAATTGCTGTAAAAATGTTTCACACACAGAACAGATGTGGTGGCACCCCGTGGGTTTTGTGTTTTCCACAAAACTTCCATAAATTTGTTAGGCAGAGTTAGGATGAGGCATCTTTACGGACATCTCACTCTGCAGTGACATTTTGGTTTCTTGCACCAGCCTGAGAAAAACCTGACACTGGATACTCAAATGCAATTCCACACATGGCAATTCCAGTGATTTTTACACTTGGTATTTCAAAATGTCCTTTTTTCAGAAGTGTGCACCTCAAATATTCCTGCTTGTACAGACATTTCACTAAATCCATATTATCATCAGTCATCCCATGAGATATTCCAGCAGATTTACCTGAGGATCTTCCGGCTGGGTATAGACCTGTATTTTTAAAGAAAAGAGAGGAATCAGAATGAGAACTGCACGTCCCTCAAAGAATGTCCCTTAAAAATGTGTCCCCGCCTTTTAGAGATACTCACTGCTAGGACAATCTGTCTCAGCTGTCAGGAATAGAAACAGAGAAAAAAAAAGAACATTAAATATATTTCATATATAATATAAATGTATTTCATAGCCCATTTCTGCTGCCCAAGCTGCTTTGTCTCTCTAGCTCTGGAATCCAACACAGGCAACTAAGGCCTGCTGGAAGAAAAGCCTCTGCCTCTTCACTCCTCTTCTGCAGAGGAGGACTCAGCTGCAGAAGAAAACACCCACAGATCCCTGGCTTTCGGTGCTGCTGTTTACAAGAATTTGATGCAGAAATGCCTGTGCATCCCACACCGCAGCTGACTGACTGAGCAGTCCTACAGCTACACTGGCAGATAATGGACTTAAATAAACATTTCAATACAACTGAAATGAGACTGGAGGACTTACGTATTTCTTCTGCAAGGCATCATAGCATCCTAACATCCTGCAAAAATCAGATAATATTGGCTATCTACTACTAGTTTTCACTTGCTTCTGACTAAATCAAATAGCAACAAAAAATGAACCTCTCGTGTTTACTCCTGTTGTATTGGAACAATAAATAACACTTATTCTATCTTATTAGCAGTGATACAAGCAATGACTATGTTTGTAACACCAAACCACCCCAACCTCTTGGAAGTGTAATTAAAAATACAATCTGTAGGTAAATCATTTATCAGTAAAAGCATATTGCAATACTTCCAACATCTTCCAACACATGTATTCATTAATCAGGGGAGCCACTTGGTCTAGTTGCAGGTGTCCCTGTCCATGGCAGGGGGTCGGAAGAAGGTGAGCTTTAAGGTCCCTTCCAACCACCATTTCAGCATAAATCAGTAATTCAGCTGAACAGCAACACTGCCGAAGCACAAAGGAGTTATTACCTTTACTTAGATGTTGCCATTTCCTTTTTATGCAACACCCAAACAACAGTCAAATAGGGAATCAAAGCTTACCCTGGATTTTTTTTTTCCTGACGTTCCTTTCAAATGCAGTCAACAAACAAAAACTGGGTTTGGTGTGTACGTGATGCTGGGGCAGGAAAGGCCACTCACCTGTGAGCTCCCAACAGGTACCACACCCCTTTCCCACAAAACCAGGGAGCCTGTCCTGGGCAGCCCCCACAGGCTGCAGTGAACTGCCTCCACTGTGTGTGAGGGGAAGGGGGACTGCACTGACCCTTCCGTTTCCTCACCCACAGATCCATGAGGAAATTCCAGCTTTTCCCTTCCCTCCCTTTGTGGCAGCACAGGGCTGATTCCACCTTCAGCACCAACTGTCAGCCCTCACACCTGAACCCCTCAGCACTGCCAGGGGATGAACGCAGCATCCCTCCCACGCCTCGTACACAGTGGGGAAAAGGGGGGAAAGAACCTCCATGGAGGTAACAAAATACAGGAATATGTAACTAAGGCCAAGGCCTTACAGAGTGTTCTAAATAGCAAGGAGAGCACCCGGAACAGACCTCACAGTTACTGTGAGCAGAAGGAAAACCAGAATAAGCAGCTGCAGCCCCAGGTGACAGTCACAGCCAGCTGTGGCAGTGCTCAAGCAGGCAGACTATCACTGGCAGGCACAGCCCTGCCTTGGAACAAGAAGCCTGACAGTGCCACTCTCTTAGAACATCTGTGAGCAAGATCTTTGTATCTAAGATGCAAAATGGTGGCACGGAGTCTCCTGATCAACTGGAGAGGAACTACTGGTCAGACTTTTGCATTTCTGTGCACCCTTGAGTACTCAAGAACACCTGGAGGAATGAAGTATACAAACATACAGTATGAGATATTTAGTATTTATACGGTAAATATAAAGTATAGCCACTCTGCAAACAGAGATTTGTGCTCTCCTAGGCCCTGAGCTGAAAACCTTTCTGGAAACACAACTGTTCCATCTACAACACAACGTGGGCTGCTCGCTCACGGCAAGAGAACGTTTTCCTTTGTATCTGCCAACAACCAGGAAGGAACCTTTGAGCACTTACATGCTGAGGAAGTGTTACCTGGCTGCTGCAATCTACCTACCATTTCACCAGCTGGGTAGAGCCAGGACAGTTCTTGTCTTCCCGCAGAATTTTGACAGAGACATCTCAAAAAAACCAAAAAAAACACACACACACACGTTTACTTAGCACAAAGCACAACGAAAAGTTCATTCCCTAAAAGTACATGTCAAGAAGAGACTAAAATTAACATTACTGACAAGCACGAGCATAGTTTTAATGCTGAGTTAGCAGCAGCAATAACAAAACTTAATTAATTCATTAGTGAAGTTTCCATTACATGCACTGAAATGGCGTCCATTCATTAAAAAGACCAAGTGGCTTTAAAAACAACTCCATGACAACAGGTTTTGCACATTATCATGGAAACAGCCCGTTACCATCCATGTATCTGGTTCCGTAGGCACTTTCAGGAAAGATTCCCCTCAGGTACGTGATGCAGGACACTGCCACTGCCAGGAGCCTCTTCACCAGCATCAGGGATTGCTGCTCCGTGGCTATTTTCTTGGGAAATACAACTGCACTCTGAAAATCACAGAGAGAAACCAATTAAACTGTACCTACAGCAACAGACCCGTACAGGAGTCAATCCTGTCCAACGCCTTCATTTTCATTTAATTTAAAAGTATGACTTTTGTAAATTATAAAGTTGAGCACATTCCTTACGCTTGGTGTTACAATATTTATAGGACACAGCTGGTTTCTACCAAGCATGTGACGACTAAGTTCACACTCTTTTTCTATATTTGTTCTATATTTTTTCTTTAGTCATAATTAAAAGACTGAATTAGCCTGCAATTTTCACATGAAGAAATGTCACAGAGCACCTGGGTCACAGAGCACTATTTCGGCCAAAACTCCCCCATTTTTCCCATTTCTGTGCCAAAATACACAAACAAAACCGTACCACAGAATTCCTTTGCTTCTGGGCAGTTGCCATTCTGCAGAGACTCCTGTGCCTGTCAATGAAACACCTGCATTAGCACCTGGATGAGGAGAAGGGCAGTAAGCCCAGCCTGCAGGTCTCCAGCTTCTCCAGGGCATTCCCTGGATTTACAAACACCTCCTGCACAATTCGCCAGCTCAAACAAACCTGTAATTCTCAGGAAACAGAGCAGGACAGTTCGTCTAATCATCCCCAGTATCAGATTCTCGATTTTCACAGCAGCACAGGCCTCCCCTGAGGCTACAGGATGCAACAATTAGAATATTTACATCTGTATTTGTATTAAATATGAACCTCCAAAGGCAATTCTCCTCAGTGCTAACTGGCACCCAACCTACGGGATTTTCAAAGGACCTTATGAAAAGGCTCTCCACATTTCAAACACCCCCAGGCTTGGGTTGTTCTCATCTGTAATTTAAATGAGTATGGGAGAAACAGAACCCTTACCACCCTGAGCCTGACTCCACAAAGGCCTTCCCCCAGTTCAGAAATATCAAATGCTCCCACGCCTGAAGCCACGGAAAACACTTTTCCCAAGTTAGAAGTGGGCTCTGGATCACGCAGGGCACCGAGCCCCCCCCTCAGCAAATCTTTCATAAACCACCCCCGATCACAGCACGCGGGCGAGTTCGGCCCCGCTGTGAGGAAGGAGCCGTCTCCCAGCAGCGTCGGCCCAGAAAACACCACCTGCCTCCTCACGGGAAACTGAGGCAAGCAGACGATGAAAGCGCGAAGACTGGACACTGCAGAGTAGCGCGGGGCGGGGGGGGCAGCAAAACCTCGGCGGTGAGGGCGAGCTGAGGTGTAGGTGAGTTGAGAGATAATCGAGGAAAAACTGCAGGCGAATATAAGGTGAGAAGAACGAAGATGAAGGAGCGGCCCGCCCTCACAGCGCCTTTTCCCGCCCTCGCCCTCAGCCGGCTCTGCCGCGGGGCCGTGCGCAAACGCAGGGGGCGGGGCCCGCCCTCGGCCGCCGCCGCGCGCTTCGCGCCAAAGCGGCGCGCGCGAACGGCGCATGCGCGGGTTTTGCGCCTGTTGTGAGGGAGCTGTGGGATATTCTGAGCTGTGAGGGACTCACCGGGATCATCCATTCCAGCCCCGGGCCCTGCGCAGACACCCCAACAGCCCCACCCTGGGCATCCCTGAGAGCGTTGTCCAAACGCTCCTGGAGCTCGGGCAGCCTCGGGGCCGCGACCGTTCCTTGGGGAACCTGGTCAGTGCCCCAGCACCCTCTGGGGGAAGAACCTTTTCCTGATACCCAGCCTAAACCTCCCTGACACAGCTCCAGCCGTTCTGTTGGATGCTGTCCCTGGTCACAGGGAGCTGCTTCTCCTGAGGAAGGTGCAGATCCCTGAGGTCTCCTCTTAGTCTCCTCCAGCTGGACAGACCAAGTGCCCTCAGTTGCTCCTCATATGGCCCCTCCAGACCCTTCACCATTCTCGTGGCCTCCTTTGGACACTCTCTAATGGCTTAATGTCTTTCTTACATTACCAAAACTGCACCCAGGATTCCAGGTGAGCCTGCCCCAGCCCAGAGCAGAGCGGGACAATCCCCTCCTTTGCCCAGCCAGTGATGCTGGCCCTGATGCCCCTCAGGACACGGTGACCCTTTGGGCTGCCAGGACACGCTGTGACCCAGATCCAGCCAGCCACTGACCAGGACCCCCAGATCCTTTCCCAGCCTCTCCTTCCCCAGTCTGTCCGTACATCCAGGGTTGCCCCGTCCCAGGTGCAGAACCCAGGACCTGCCCTTCATAAACGTCACACAGTCCCAGTGCCTGGTGTCAATTCCAGCCCTCAATGGCACAAAGGCACCGACAACAATGCATTGCATAGCCAGTGGATTCTATCTCTTTGTTCTTGGCTGCCTCAGCCAGAGATTTAGTTACCTTAAGGAATCCATGGCCAACAAAATCCCATGACTCCTGAGAAAACTTCATAACTTCTTTTCTAGTGTCTGGACAAAATTATGGCCTCTGTTCTTCCCAGATCTATTCTCCATTGCCATTTGCCTAATATAAAGGCTAAATATGTAACTTGCTTTTAATCCAACTGAAGTTTAGATGGAGATGGACTAGGGCAATACAGAAATAGTGTCTAACATAAAGGCATCCTCATCACTACTTCTTAATAGCAAATCATCCACACACTGTACAAAACCCAATTCACATGGTAATTTCATACCCTTGAAATCCTAAAAATACTCTTTAGACCCCAAATGTTCATGAAAAAATCATAAAATCACACAATGGTTTGGGTTAGAATTGACCTTGAAGCTCTTCTCATTCCACCCCTGCCATGGGCAGGGACACCTCCCACGATCCCAGGCTGCTCCAATCCCCATCCAACCTGGCCTTGGGCATTTCCAGGGATCGGGAAGCCACAGCTTCTCTGTGAAACCTGTGCCAGGGCCTCCCCACCCTCACAGGGAGGAATTCCTTCCCAATGGCTAATCTAAACCTACTCTCTTTCCGTTTGAACCCATTCCCCCTTGTCCTGTCACTCCGGGCTCTTGCCAATAGTCTTGCTCCATCTTTCGTGTAAGTTCCCTTCAGGTACTGGAAGGTCACAATTAGGTCACCACGAGCTCTTCTCTTCTCCAGAACAATCCCAGTTCCTGGAGCCTTTGGAGGGGATCCGGCGAAACTTTGGGGAAGATGTGTCCGAGTCAGTCGCTGTCTTTTCCAGAGGAAGGCAAACAAAGGTTGACTTTCTTCATCTAGTGAGATGCTTCAGAATCCCTTGGGCTAAGCACTGGTCTGTCCGCTTCTGGCTACTCCTCCTGGATGCCTAGAGTAGGGTCCTGTCCCCAGCAGGGTCTCACTCCTCCCTCTGGTTTAATGCACAGGGGCTGTGCTGGGGCCAACAGTCCCACACCTATCCTGGTCTCTGCCGCCCTGCCCTGTGCTTCTTAGAACATTTCCAGATACTGCTCCTGTTGGAGCAGGTCCAGAGGAGGCCACAAGGTTGGTAAGAGGATTGGAGCCCATTCCCTGTGGAGACAGGCTGAGAGAGCTGGGAATCTTCAGCCTGGACAAGATTGTGTGGAGACCTCACAGCACCTTCCAGGATGTGAAGGGGCTACAGGGAAGATGCAGAGGAACTTTTCATCAGGAACTGGAGTGAGAGGACAAGGGGAAATGGCTTCAAACTGAAAGAGGGGAAACTGAGGTTGATACTGGGAAGAAATTTTTCCCTGTGAGAATGGTGAGGCCCTGACACAGGGTGCCCAGAGACGCTGTGGCTGCCCCTGGATCCCTGGAAGTGTCCAAGGCCAGGCTGGACAGGGCTTGGAGCCACCTGAGATAGTGAAGGCTATCCCTGCCCATGGCTGGGTGAACCCAAGCTATTCTGGGATTCTGGGATTCTTTCACAGATATTGGGGGTTGATTTCAGCGCTGTGAAATTACCGTCTGGGTTGGATTTCGTGCAGTGTGTGGATGATTTGTTGTTAACAAGCAGTGATAAGATTGCCTTTACATTAGACACTGCAATTTCTGCATTGCCCTGGGATAAAATAGCACAGGGTGCATCCAGACTTCAGCTGAGCCAAAAGCAAGTCACGTATTTAGGCTTCATTTTGATAAAATGCCATAATACTTGGGATAATAGAGGTGGAAATAATGGGGGGGGGTTGGGCTAGATGATCTCTAGGGTCCTTCCCGACCCCTCCTCCCTCCCTGACCCCGCGGAGCCGCCTCCGTCTCCACGGCAGCGGCCGGAAGGGGCCGCGCCGTNGCTGCCCGGGCGGCCGTTCCCCGGCGGGGGCGGCGATGGCGGCGCCGCCGTGGCCGGGTCCGAGAGCTCGGCGGCGCCCTCGGGAGCGCTGGATGCGGCCGCGGCCGTGGCGGCGAAGATCAACGCGATGCTGATGGCCAAAGGGAAGCTGAAGCCGGCGCCCAGCACGGCGGACAAGGTGGGTGGGCGCGGGGGTGTCGCGGCTGGGTGCTGGGGACCTTGATTTGTCACCGAGCCGGGAGGCGGTGAAATTGGGTGTCCTAAAAGCAGTCGGGAATAATTTTTAAAATCTTTTTCGGCATAACAGAAATGAGTGGATGGCTGTGAGGTCAGTCCGCTGTACGGCTTTACCAAAGCCACCTGTAGGGAGGTGAAAAACTTCTTTCTCAGAACCGTAGAATGTTCCGAGTTGTAAGGGAATCACGAGGACCATCGAGTCCAGCTCTTGAAGTGTTTTTCCTGAAGCGTTTTCCAGATAGCAGAGCTGATGGAAAAACTGCTGTGTGAAACAGCCCCTTTAAAATACGAGACCAGATTATTTTCGTGCCTAAAGGAGTTGCCACTATGAGCTGTATGTCCAAGTCCGAAGCAGCTTGTTCAGCCCTCGCTGAGCCCTGCCCTGAGCCTGGTTGACCCTGATGAGCTCAGGCAGTTGGACTGGCTGGTCCCTGAGTGTTCCTCTTAAATAGTCTCTGAGTTTTCTATTCTAAAGCAAGTGTAACTTAAAGCTGCTTTTCCAGTTCCAGTCACAGTCTCGTCTTGCTCTTCTGCGTGTCCTTAGCCTGTGCTAGAGCCAAGTTTAGAAGCTGTTTCAAATTTCATGGAATCACAGGGTGGTTTGGGCTGGAGGGGCTTTAGAACACGTCTTGTCCCACCCCTGCCATGGGCAGGGACACCTTCCACTGTCCCAGGGTGTTTAAAGCCCCGTCCAACCTGGCCTTGGACACTTCCAGAGATGGGGCAGCCCCAGCTTCTCTGGGCACCCTGTGCCAGGGCCTGCCCACCCTCACAGGGAGGAATTCCTTCCCAATATCCCATTAACCCTGCCCTCTGTCATTTTAAAACCATTGCCCCTTGTTCTGGTACTATGTGACCTGATAAAAAGTCCCTCTCGCTCCTTTTTATAAACCCCCTTTAGGGCCTGGCAGGGGCTCTGAGCTCTCCCTGGAGCCTTCCCTTCTCCAGGGGAACACCCCCAGCTCTGCCAGCCTGGCTCCAGAGCAGAGGGGCTCCAGCCCTCAGAGCATCTCCGTGGCCTCCTCTGGGCTCCCTCTCTTCCGTTTTTGAGGACCCCAATTTCCATCCAAACTTGTTGAAATAGAAAATTAACAAGGACGGTGGGTTTTATGGCGTTGTATCTCCTTGTTCACACCGTGCCAGCTCGGGGCTTTGCTTTGTGAGGCTGCATCCAGAGGAGTCCTCATTTTGCCTCTGGATTTACTCACACATAAAAAAGAGCAGGAAATTGTCACAAATTCTCTTTTAATTGCTTCCCTATCACTTCTGGGGCTGAAACCACCCCTGCAGCTTTTTCCTGTGTGAGGTTTAGCAGCAGGTGTTTCTTGGGGTGTTGCTGTCAGGAGTCCCACGTGGAAATGATGGGATTTGCTTCTCAGTGCACCTGGCGTGGGTGGAATTCCCAGCGTTAAGGACACATGCTGTGTTTCAGGGAGCCTCCATAGCCGCAGCCCATGGAACTAAAATCCATTTGCTGACTGGCACTTTGAGACATTCAAAACTTGGCAGATGCTGGTGCTGTCTCATTCTCCCAGCTCTGTTTTTGTCACAAGCTCCGGTGGCACTCTGGCATCCCGTGACAAATTGTTTTGCTCTGGGAACCATTAACCAAGTAATTAATGTGCATTTGGGGTGCCAATTTTTATTGCACAGATTTTTTTTTATTTTTTAATATAGTAACAAGTATATATAATATGCATATAGTTCTTTCATCGCATATATTCCTTTTGGTGGAACGTGTTCAGAGATGGCATTTCTAGAGTAATTAACTCTGATGACCTTTCAGGTTGTGAGGGAATGGAAATTAAGGAGCTGCAGGTTAATGAATATACTTTTTTTTTAAGTGTGGAAAGAATGGAGCAGTTGAATGTCAGAACAGTGCCCTGTACTGGAGCCCCTCTGTAGCTGCCTTGTGCCTCTCCTGCAGGTGCTTCAAGTGATATTTGTGAGAGTGGTTGGGTGATATTGGAAGGTTCTCTTTTTTTATAGAGTTGTTTCACCTTTATGTCCCCAAAATTAATTTCAGAATTTTTAGAAGGCTGTACTAACTCTGCGCATTGAAAAGGTGTTTGTGGTAACTCCAATTCTTCCACTGTATCTTCTGCATCTGTGACTGTGGCTTTTTATTTCTTAGCCTGACACAAAATATTACACTCCTGTCTTAAAAAAGATAGGGGGAAGTGTAGTGTGGATGAGTTCAGATCTTGAACAGAAATTCCAAATTCTGTCTCTGTAAAGCCTGTTGAGAGAAGCAGGAGCTACAAACATGAAGTACCCGTTTCGTTGGTCTCTCAGGTTTCTGTCAGAGCTGCCAATTCAAGTGTAAAATGCTTTGGTTTCTGTTCGAGCAACTCTACAGCTCAGTTCTACATCATGTACAGAACAGAAACATGAATTATTCTATTAGTATGTGCAGAAGGTAAAGCTGGTGCGTTTATTTGGGCCCAGGGTTGTCAGGAGGCAGGTTAAGCAGGAGGTACAACGTGCTTTCCACTACTCTCTGTAAGGATTTTGCCTTCACCACCTGAACGGGGTGAATGAGAAGGACGTTCGCCCCTCGAGCTCCGGGCTCAGTTTGTCTTTCTTGTGTCCCTGCTTTGCACCCACTGGTCTTTTGCAACGGTTCTCGTTGAAGCTGCAGGCCCTGGGAAAAGGTCCAGCTACGAGTAAAAGCAAAGATGACCTTGTGGTGGCCGAGGTGGAGATCAACGACGTCCCCCTCACGTGCAGGAACCTGCTGACCAGGGGCCAGACCCAGGACGAGGTACATCCCACGCCCACGGCAGCCTTGCTGGGAGCTCTGGGCTTACATAACACTCTACAGCTGGACCTGTCAGGTTAACTGGGGAGATAAGGTTAACCTGCAAGGTTACAAGAACTTGCAGTGAACTCTATTCAGGGGTTGTTTCTTTCTAGAAAACTCTCTGTGTTTTCTAAAGGTGTTCGTTTAGTAGTTTATTGGTTTGTTCAATAAATTGTTGTATGATGAGGTCATAGCCAGCATCAGTCTCTTAGCACTTTATTAGTGATTTCTGGGGTTTTTATACAACAGCTTTATTTAAACTTGGGTATTTTGTGTGTGCCTTGTTGGTTACTGCCAGGTGTGTCATTGGGCTTTGTACGTTTTTTGCAGATCAGCCGCCTGAGTGGGGCAGCTGTCTCCACTCGAGGGAGGTTCATGACTGCAGAAGAGAAAGCCAAAGTGGGACCTGGGTTTGTATTTCTTTTTTTCTTTGAGGTTCTCCTTCTTTTCTGCTTGGGTGACAAAGCGCTGGGGTTCCTGTTTGGTTCTCCCTGAGCAGTGTCACCGATAAATTTGCCATTCTGATGGTCCTGGCTGCCTAATACTGCTGGGATGGAATAACAACCACACCAACTATCACCCTGACAGATCACACTGTGCTGAACTTCTCCCCACAGAACACTGCAACTTCCCAAATACAAATTACTTGCTGGTTTTAGTTAGTGAACCATTTATGTGGACAAGCTAATTAAAGTTTTCAGTGATGTAACTTTTATGAGTCATCATCAACTCCTGAATCATGTTTTCAGTGCAGAGCTTTTCTGCCTGAGCACTGTGATACTCCAGGAATTTGTATTCTGTTATCTGGAGGGCATTTCAGATTTTTATGGAAGACTTCCTGTCTGTAATGACTGTAATATAATTAGATTGGATCCATTATTGTGTGTTGTCTGTGGGTTTAATTGAATATTTGGCTTTTTCTTTCCAGAGATCGTCCTTTGTATCTTCATGTTCAGGGTCAGACACGGGAGCTGGTTGACAGTGAGTACAAAACGTTCTGCTTTTTCTCTCCCTGTTTGTGATAAAGGGTTTGTCTGAGTGACTTTATTGGATTTGAGCTGTAAACATCTTGGTGGTGATAACAGACTTTATTCAAACACTGATATCGAGATCTCTGCTCAGAAGTCCCTAAAGTGCCATGTACTGCATTCATCAGCAAACCAAAACGTTGGATAGACTGCAAGGAAAGTGGGGGCAGTGGGCAGGTTTCCCGGGCAGGTACAGCTCTTATCTCACTGATAACACACCCAGAGCCCTGGGAGCAGGTGTGTGACAGGGAGCCTCCTACAAGAAGGGACCACAGAGGGTCACACCTGGTGCCACCTCCCTGCTCAGGCACGGCCATCCCAGGGCACAGGGCACAGGACTGTGGCCAGATGGCTCTGGGATGTCCCCAGGGAGGGAGGCTCCACAGCCTCTCTGGTCTCTGTTCAGGGCTGGGCACTGCCCAGGGCAGAAGTTGTGCCTCCCGTGCAGGGGAATTGCTGGGCTCGGTCCCTGCCCGTTGCTCTGGTGCCACTGCTGGGCCCCGGAGCAGAGCCTGGGCCCTGCCCTGAGCCCTCCCTGCACCCAGGGACACCCAGGCCTGAGGGCCCCTCTCAGCTGGGGCTCCTCTCCAGGCTGAGCAGCCCCAGCTCTGTCAGATCCTCAGGGACAGCTTGGTGACACCTCCAGATCCTCCCCACCGGGTCACCCCCAGCCTGTGCTGGTGCCTGGGTTTGCTCCCCCCTGCTGCAGGACCCTGGCCTTGCCTTAAAACATTGGCCTAAATTTTATTAGGGTGGAAATGGAGAAGGAATTCTGATACTTCACGGAATACCTGAGCTGGAAGGAACTCACAGGGATCACCCAGTCCAACCCCAGGCCCTGCACAGACACCCCAACAATCCCAGCCTGCGCATCTCTGGAAGCACAGGGAGCCTCCTGGAGCTGTGGCAGCCCTGGGGCCGTGCCCATTCCCTGGGGAGCCTGGGCAGTGCCCGACACCCTCTGGAGGAGGAACCTTTCCCTGATATCCAGCCTAAACCTCCCCTGGCACAGCTCCGGCCATTCCCTGGGGATCCTTTGTGATCCCATACTGGAATGCTAATCCTAGGCCCCGCTGGAAGATGCAATCCTGTCACAGGATATGGAAAGTAACCCTGTCATGTCACAATTTGGTTACTCTGGGCAGCTGAATAAGAATGAATTTTGTGTTCTCTCAACCAGGAGCTGTTAACAGAATCAAAGAGATCATTACCAATGGAGTGGTGAAAGCAGCCACAGGCTCCAGCCCGACATTCAACGGAGCCACAGTCACTGTCTATCACCAGCCAGCCCCTATCACTCAGATAACTCCAGCTGTTGGCCAAAAACCTCCATTCCAGTCAGGGGTGAGTGATCCATTGATGTGGATTTCATTGAATTTCACTGCTTACAAGATTTACCTTTTACAAAACAGACATGTCATGTGCTATTTATTAAAAAAAAAATAACAAACCCACAACACAAAAGATAAAAAAACACCTGAAAAAAATCACCCCCACTTTGTGTTGTGAAAACTGGAGGACTAACGAGACTGAGTTTGGAGAGTGAGACTCAGGTGACAGTGGCCTCCTAAAAGAAAAGGGATGGAGAGAGCAGTCCTACTTCCAGAAGAGCACGGGGCTCACTGTGCCATCTGACACTGAACCCTTCTCTGTCACAGCAGTGAGATGTCTGCCCTCAGTGAAATGAGCGTCCTGTTACAGTGAAATATTAAGCTTTTGCTGTTCATTTACAGATGCATTATGTCCAGGACAAGTTATTTGTTGGGCTGGAACATGCCGTTCCCACATTTAACGTGAAGGAGAAGGTGGAAGGGCCTGGCTGCTCCTACTTGCAGCACATTCAGATTGAAACTGGTGCCAAAGTCTTTCTACGAGGGAAAGGCTCAGGTTGCATAGAACCAGCATCAGGCAGAGAAGCCTTTGAACCCATGTACATCTACATCAGGTATGGGGGAGTTCCAAAAAACCATGAAAAATCCTAGTGGCCACTCAGGAATGTTGCTTAATGTTTAATCACCATGGGGAATTCTTAATTTTGACTGACGTAATGCAAATGAAATAGGTCTTTGAACCTGGTTTGACTTTAGTAGAGGTGTCTCTAAAGTGATAAGGATGTAACCATACATAGGATAGGGTCCTAGAATCCCAGAAGGGTTTGGTTTGGAAGAGACCTTAAAGCTCATCTCATTCCACCCCCTGCCATGGGCAGGGACACCTTCCGCTATCCCGGGCTGCTCCAAGCCCCGTCCAACCTTGGACACTGCCAGGGATGGGGCAGCCACAGCTTCTCTGGGCACCCTGTGCCAGGGCCTCCCCACCCTCACAGGGAGGAATTTCTTCTTTAAGGGATGATTCTGACAGCAGGATCTTCTGAAGGAGCTCCCAAATTTGACAGAAAAGTTTATTCTTACAAGTTTTTTTTTGTGTATGTTTTCAGTCACCCAAAGCCAGAAGGTTTGGCAGCTGCTAAAAAGCTGTGTGAGAACCTGTTGCAAACTGTGAGTAGCTCTTACAAATACGAGATTTCTGAGCCTCTTGTGGCTTTGGGGTGTGCTTTGCTAAGGGATTCTTAATGCTTTCAGCAAAGCTGTTTGTGTGTCTGACTTGCTCATAGGTTTCTCCCTCCAAGGGTTGCTGTCTAATTCTTGTACAGGGAATAAACATTTCTCAGGAAGGAGCCGAGAGTACTGGAATTTTAGGGGGAAAAAATGCAAATGCTTCCTGAGCAGAACTGGGGATGAGGACAAGGGAATGTCTGACTGCAAACATAAAAGAATCCTGCTTTTTGCTCATTGCTTCAGCTTCCCTTGTTTTAGCTTTACATGATGTCCAGAGCTGCACTGTCTGCTTTAAAAAAGATAAAGTTATTGGTGTAGCAAAAAAATTCTAGAAAATCTCTCACATGTACACAGAGAAATTTCTCGGCTTCTCTTATATGAATGAAAATAAAGTCCAGGAGAATCCTTCAGTTGATAATTAAGTATGGGCTATGAAGTCTCTTGAAAAAATTTGGAAGCTTTTTTATTCTCTGAGTCTCTACTGTAGTAATTAATTTGCTTCTCCCTTTCCTGTGGAAGATTATCCCATAATTTACACAAGTCTGCCACAGAGGCCATGAGGATCAGGGGATGTTTATTGGGGTTTTGGTGGATGGATTGTTATGTTTGGGTTATTGCTGTCCTTGTGCACAGTGCGTTCTGTAATCAGCATTCCCCCACATGGTTATGGGGAATTGCATGAAGGCTACTATGGTAAATACATTTTTATTGTCTAATCTTTGAAATTCTTTGTAGGTTCATGCCGAGTACTCCCGATTTGTGAACCAGATAACCACTGCAGTTCCCTTGGCAGGTAAATATCAGCAGTAACTCAGCCTTGAGAGTCCAGCTTCTTTTACATTTGGAATTAAACTGGATGTTTTGGTGGCTGTGGCAGAGCTAAGATGTCCCTTCTCCCTCTCTCCCCAGGCTTCACGCAGCCGGCCACGATCAACAGCGTCCCTTCCCAGCCCTCCTATTACCCTTCCAACGGGTACCAGTCTGGTTATCCTGTGGTTCCCCCTCCTCAGCAGCCTGTCCAGCCCCCCTACGGGGTGCCAGGGATTGTCCCCCCTGCAGTGCCCTTGGCTCCTGGAGTCCTCCCAGCGCTGCCCACGGCCGTGCCACCCGTGCCCACGCAGTACCCGATACCTCAGGTCCAGCCTCCAGCCAGCACTGGCCAGGTACTGCCCGGGGTCACTCTTTGCTGTGTAGTTGGACACTTAACCAGCAAGAAAAGACTTTTGTAGTTACAGATGGAGAATTCTTCTTTAGGGCTTTTTTTTTGCCTTTTTTTTTGTTTGTTTTTGTGTGTGTTTGTTTTTTTGTTTGGGGTTTTTTTGTTTGTTTTTGGTGATTTTTTGGGGGGGGGATGTTTGGGTTTTTTTGTTATTGTTTAGCTGATCCTTCCTTCTAAGCAACTAAATTGTCATGTGGCTGCTTCCTACTGCATTTTTCGTATTCCCTCTTAACAGCAAAGACGTTTTCGGGGGGTGGGGGCTCATTTCTGAGGAGCATCATCAGTCTGTGATGCTCCTATGTGGGTGTGTGAGTTTGAGTTACAGGTGGGGATTAGTTTGAGGTGGGAGCATTCTCTGAATGAAATACTTGTTTCACCTCTTCAATTGTGAATTTTCCTCTGGGTTCTCTTATAATCTAGAGAAACTAGTTGTGTGTTCTGCTCCCTTGTATGAAACTGCACTGAATGAATACTTCACATGCATATTATCAAATTTTCTTGTGTTTTCTCTCTGACTTGTGCCTGGCAGAGTCCGCTGAGCGCTCCTTTCCCTCCCGCTGCCCCAGTAAAAACCACCATGCCAACTGGTACCCAGCCACAGGTCCAGCCCCATCCCCAGGGCCAAAAGAGACGCTTCACCGAGGAACTGCCTGATGAGAGAGAGTCAGGACTGCTGGGATACCAGGTGGAATAAAATCAGCAATTTTACTTCCCTCACCGAGGCAGAGCGGGGTTGTTGTTAGCACAGGTGGTTGGAGCAGTTGTGCAGGGCCTTGGGCAGAGGGCAGTGGTTGTTCCAGAGCACAGGGCCCACAGTTCGGTGTCTCTGAGTGGATGCACTGCTCTACAGCTGTGGTTTAACTCATTCCAGCTGCTTTCCATACCCTCGGTCCTTCCCGAAGACTAGTGGTGCATCCAGGTCACAGACATGACGAGAGTGTGGGACTGCTTGGCTTAAAGAGAGATTCTTCGGGGGCTTAGTGGAATTTTTGGGGTCTTTAGGTGGGCTTTTTGAGGGAGGGAAATGTAGTGACTTCCAGATTTTCCAATTTACTTTGCAGGTTGCACTTGAGAGGATTTCAAGAAGCCTAGTTTTAAAAGCTTAATTTATTTGGTTTTTACATAGTTAGATGATTTTAAGAAAAATAATTTTGAGTTCTTCCAATTTGCTTGTGAGCAAAGGGAGTGTCTGTAAATGTTTCTCTGATGCTACACCCCTGCCACAGGCAGAACCCTTAATAAAAGCTTTGCCTAGAGGCAATAAGGAACTGCCTGTGTGTTAGAGCTAATATTAGAATCTCGAGCAGATTCCTGTGGCGTGAGGTCTGTTCAGTGTTCAGAATTAGCTGACTGAGGAGGTAATAGGTGATCTATGAAGGGAGCAGCTCTCTTTATTGTCCTGAACTACTGACAAGGTGGAGTAGGTGGTGAGGAATCTTCCAGAGTGGTGCTCAGGCGTGTTTCCTACCACGCTGCCCTCAGTATTTTTAGGAGAAAGCATTTTGTGTAACGGTGGTGATTAGAGGCTCCTTCTGCTAGTTGGCCATATGCTCTGAAAGGTTGGGTTTCCTAACAGTATCATTAAGGAGCTGGAGCTTTTGTTGTAGTTGTAGATTTGCTAATGCCGTGTGTTTTTCTGCTCATAGCATGGACCCATTCATATGACTAATTTAGGTACAGGCTTCTCCAGTCAGAGCGAAATCGAGGGAGCCGCGTCGAAGCCAGCAAGTTCCTCAGGAAAGGAGAGAGAGAGGGACAGGTGGGTGAGGAAATCGTGTCCAGGGCTCTCCTGGTTCTGATGCAAAGCTTATTTCAGAGATGTGTTCCATGTTCTCTTCTGTGACTTGGGGATTGTTTGGTTGTGGGTGTTCTTTTTGTATTTTGGGTTGGGTTTTTTTAAGGAGAAGGGATGCAAGGGTTACCTTTTGATGCTACAGAATGCAAATAGCTTCATTTCCACTCCTCCCTAAGTCTTTGTGTGGGTCTGGTATTTTGCCACTGTCACACATTCCATTGTACTGGCCCCAGCACAGACCCTGGAGAGCCACCACTTGTTACTGGTTTCATCTTGGCCATTGAGCCGTGGCTGTAACTCCTTGGGCACGGCCATCCAGCCAGTTCCTTACCCCTCTAAAAGTCCATCCATCCAATCTATTCTTGTCCCATTTGGAAGCAAGAATTTTGGGAGAGGACAGGCCTGGCAGAGCTCCAGGAAGGGGCCATCAGTCACTCCAGTCCACCAGTACAGTCACTGGATGAGTCAGGGAATTTAAAGTTCAACTCCTGAGGCCAAGGGCTGAGTTAGGAATTTGGTTTTTATTACCTTTGACTCCTAGCTTGGTTTAAAAAATAAAAAATATTGCTTTAAACAGGCAGTTGATGCCTCCGCCAGCTTTTCCTGTCACTGGAATGAAATCGGAATCGGAAGAAAGAAAAGGTGCGGGGTCTTTACCAGGCAGCCATGGTGAGTGCAACGGGTCAAATGCCCTTGCAAGTCCAGTTTCCTTTCCCAAACACCTTTGTAAGTCCAGTTTCCTTTCCCAAATGAGCTGGTGCTGGTTTTAACACGTGTCTAAACTGGTGATTTTTTTTGGCTGTTCTTTGTTGAAGTGCAAAGCAGGTGACATTGCACTGCTGTAAAATCACTGATGTTTGCTGTGGTTATACACACAGGTTGCTTCTCAAAGCTTTAATAAAGATCTGTATGAAATGAGGGGAGTTTAATTAAGTGAGGGACTAAAGACAGGGAGTTTTGACCTGTCAGGCAGCACAGAACGTGGTGGGATTGTTTTGTGGCACAGGTGAGGCTTTGCATGGTGAGCAGCTGCCTCAGGCGCTGAGGAATGTTGGGGGAATTCCTCCCAGGTGGGGATTTACACACGTTTCTGGCTGCAGGCAACACGAGTGCTGTCAGGATTTCATCTCTCCTAGGGCTGTCACTGAGCAAGGGTTTGAGCTTGGTCAGACATGCAGTTGTTTAACTCTGCAGGCAGCTCAGTGCTTTCAGCTCTGCAGGGACATCACCCAGCCTGGTTAACCTTAGTTCTTCTGCAGTCTTGCTCCCAGACATTGCTCTCCTGTTAGCTTCCTTTTGAACAAAATTTCTACTTTTCTTTACGTGTTGATCTCTTTAACGGTGAAATTGCCCTCGCTGAGAGCCATTTGCTAACTTTACCTTTTCTGTGTGTTTCTTTCTTGTTTCTCTGTTCTCTTACATGGTTCTGGTGGATCACATGGCTGTTGCTGGTGCTGTTTCGTGTGGCCTTCGACCTTGGATGACCATTGGCCTTGTGACCTCAAAATGGTGTCCAACTAACAATTTACAATTAACATCTTTTTTTTATTATTATTAACTCGTTTTGGGGCATTTTGTCTCTTTTTGTTTGTTTTGGTTTTATTTTTTCCTTCTCGGGGGCTGGGGGGCTTGTTTTGTTTTCCCCTCCTAGATCATCAAGCCAAGAAGATGAAAACTGCAGAGAAGGGCTTTGGATTAGTGGCCTATGCTGGAGATTCATCAGATG
This sequence comes from Cnemophilus loriae, assembly GCA_013397755.1. Taxonomy (NCBI): domain Eukaryota; kingdom Metazoa; phylum Chordata; class Aves; order Passeriformes; family Corvidae; genus Cnemophilus; species Cnemophilus loriae. The sequence continues at coordinate 10,713 of VZTF01004846.1, read as the reverse complement.
AAGAGGAGGAACACGGTGGCCATAAAAACGCAAGTACTTTTTCACAGGGCTGGAGTTTGGGGTACCAGTACCCGTCCTCACAACAGCGAGCTAAACAACAGATGCCGTTCTGGATGGCACCATAGAAACTGCAGAAGAGTTTTCATTCATCTGGTTTTTCCCCTCTAGCAATAATGCATGTATATTCCAGAACGAACTTGGCAAAGACGCGTTGTTTTTACATTTGCAGAAGCCAATTTCCCCTTGGAAGGGCTCCATTGTTTTTAAAATCCTTATTTCGGCAGTGTATTTGTCAATTTTAAAAAGGAATATTTGGCATATGACAGGGCTAGTCCCTTGTGCAAGGGAGAAGTGCTGTAAAAAGGAACCAGGGAAGCCTCTTGGGCCACGTTTTCAGTTTTTCCCAGATAACTTAAAGGGAAGAGTCAGTGACACTGACTTCACTCTGCGTTTGCATTTTTGGAGTGCTCCTGCTGTCAGCCCCAGTGAGCTACTGGTGACTCAGCCTCAGTTTTGGACTTTCACCAGAGGGAAGGAACATCCAGGAGTCGTGAAAAACTTGAGCATCACGTTTCGAAAACTCTTGGTTTTTATTTCAAACATCTCCTGCAACTCCTGGTTTTATTTTGAAATGTGGTTTTACCAATCCCACAAGTTCTCATTCTAGACGGATGTTGGGGTGGAGGGATGCTCAGGTTTTTTGGATAGGTTCACCTTGCCCCAGGTGGACTTGGCACTGTAGTCCTGGTACTGCAAAGTTTCCAGTCACCCCAGGACTCGCTCCCACCCAGCAGGAATTCCTTTTCCAGAGGCTCAACCCCGTCTCTTCCCTCATTCACTGGATTCCACCAGAGCCAGAAGGTTCCACGGTGGTTTCCCAAAGGGCAGCAGTTGGGTCCAGCAGCTCCTGCCTCATGTGCAGAACCCGGGAATGAGTTTTTGGACTGTTGCTTTTGGACTGTTTTGGACGTGAACTGCACCGGGGGCTGAGTGGCGTGGGCTGGTGCAGACAAAACTCTTGCACGGAGCGGTGACACGGGGACTGCTGCCGGGCACTGGGCAGCTTTTGGGACAGGAGCTGTGGTTTTAGGATTGTTTGGTGTCGCTGCTGCAGCTGGGGCAGCCGGGATGGCTCACCTGTACAAACCTCGGCTTTCCGATGTGTTGTAAATAACTAGAACCATACTTTCATTATAAATAAATGTATAAATATTCTGCTCCTGCTGCTGCTTTCGGTGAGGTTTGGAGCCGGAGCCCGTGAAGGAGGGCGGGGGCGGGGGTGCGGAGCTGGGGGAGCCCTGGGGCCAGGGAGCTGTGGGGAAGTCCCGGGGCTGGTGGAGCCCCGGGGGCTGGGACGGGCTCTGGGGCTGGGGGGATCCAAGGGTCG